>JADAXU010000081.1:32500-45000 GCA_018340775.1 Taxus wallichiana var. yunnanensis | reverse complement strand
TTTTGCAAGTATCAGACCTTCTTCATGATTGTAACAGGTTTCTGCCTCTTTGATGTTGCAAATGCAAGGATTTTGACAGTGAAAAATGACAGTGCAGACTCTGTGATCAATTTTCAGTCCTTTGTTTGTATTGTCTTGCTTCATTTCAGACCTCTAATTGCATCTTATCAGCCTATGTATGATGTTTCATGTTGCATTTTATGAAATTGTGTCAATTTGCATGAACAAGAAGTGTTCACCACTCCTTTGGTGTATCACCTATTAGTTTAGTTTCAATTTTTGCACTTTCTATCTCTGTCTCCTTGGAATTTAGAGTAGGATTAGGATTCAAACCTCTGTAATTATGCAAATAACAGATCTGATCAGAGGAGTTTGAGGAACCAACCTCTAATCTAGAGATTCCTCTCTCATTTTACAAGTCCCACACTTGGAGAGAGGTTTCAATGTTGTGCAATCACACTAGATGCCTGAAACATCAACTTAGAAACCTGATTTACATCTAGGGGTGCTGTTGATTTGCAGCAACATGATTTGCGTGTGCGCATGCGTGTGTGTGTTCGTGTGCATGCATATGATTTTGTGCACGTGTGCGTCACTATGTGTGTGCGTGTGTGTGAGTGTGCTTGTGCGTGTGCTTGTGCATGTCCGTGTCCTTACGTGTGCAAGTGCATGCTTGTGTTCGGTGTGTGTGTGTGTCCGTGTGCGCGTGCATTTTCATGTGCGTGTGCGTGTGCATGTACGTGTGCATTTGTGCGTGTGCGTGTGCGTGTGTTCATGTGTGTGTGTGTGCAAGTGTGCATGCGAGTGTATGTGCATGTGTGTGTGTTTGCGTGTGCGTACATGTGTGTGTGCGTGTGCATGTGCCTATGTGTGTGTGCGTGCCTATGTGTGTGAGCGTGTGCGTGTGTGTGTGCGAGTGCGTGTGCTTGCGCATGCGCATGTGTGTGTGTGCGTTTGGCGTGCGTGTGCATTATTTGGGACACGTTATAAGCAAGAACGGAATAGTCAGTAGACTTTTCAAAGATCGCAGCTATAACCGAGTGGCTGCGCTAAGAACGTGCATGAAGTAAGAAGCTTCATGGGCTTGGCGGGATATTATAGAAAGTTCGTTAAGGATTTTTCAAAAATTGCTGCCCCAATCACTTCACTGCAAAAGAAGGATAAGAAATTTGTCCGATGTGTGCAAATGTGAATTTTCCTTTAAAAATTTAAAGGAACAGTTAACTACAACACCTATTTTAACTGCATTTGCATCCAAATGGAAATTTTATGGTTGTAATGGATGCATCGGGAGAAGGCCTTGGAGGTATTCTATTACGAATGACCATGTTATAGCTTATGAAAGCAAAAATCTTAAGTTACATGAATGCAATATGTGCTCCACATGACCTAGAGTCACCCATTGTACATGCACTTCAAATGTGGAGGCATTACCTTTTAGGCAAACCTTTTGAGTTAAAAACTGACCATCTGGGGTTGAAGTATATTTTTACTCAGCCAAATTTGAATGCAAGACAACGAAGATGGTTAGAATTTCTGTCTCAGTATGATTTTGATATAAGCTACATCAAAGGAAAGGAAAATAGAGTGGCAGATGCTCTGAGTCGAAGGAAGCACATCTCTGCTCTTATAACGTTAAGAACTCAGTTTAAGGATGAGGTGAAAGATGCCTTGGAATCAAATCCTTATTTCCAAAGAAATTAAAACAAAGCACTTGCATGCGAGATCCAAAGGATGTGAAGTATAAAGGATTTCACTTTGATAGCGAAGGAATTCTGAGATTCGAAAACAAGGTCTATATACCCTTGGTAAATGCATTAAGAAGGAAATTGTTAACTGAATTTCATAATTCACCTTTTTCTGGACACCCTAGCATTACGAAAATGCTTGCTGATCTTAAGAAGCAATACTTCTGGAAGGGAATGAAAAAGGATGTGGTGGAATTTGTAACACACTACTTGGAATGTCGCGTGTTAAGGCGAACATATGCATCCCATGGGATTATTATATCCCCACAAATTCCACAATACAAATGGCAAGTGATAACGATGGATTTCGCTTGGGATTGCCTATGTCAAGGAACAAGCATGATATCATCCTGGTTGTGCGTCATGCAAAATTAACCAAAGTGGCACACTTCATTGCTGGTAATTTGAAAGATGATGCACCAGTGTTAGCAAGAAGATTTGTATATGAAATTTTCAGATTGCATGGAATACCCGAATTGATCATATTGGACAGAGATCCAAGGATGACATCAAGGTTTTGGAAAACGCTTAATGCGGCCTTGGGAACTAAATTAAACTTCAGCTCGCATATCATCCAGAGACGGATGGACGTATGCCGAGAGAGTCAATCAAGTTTTAGAGGACATGTTAAGAATGTATTGCATGGACCAGCAGTATAAATGGGAGGAATACCTTCCGCTGGTTGAATTTGCCTGCAATAATACATATCACACCTCTTTAAAAATGGCACCCTTTGAAGCATTGTATGGAAGAAAATGCAGAGCCCCATTAGTGCATGGACAGTGTAGAGGACAGAGATGTAATTGGGCAAATCCTCAAGGAAATGTAACAACAAATCAAAATGATTCGGGAACATCTAAAGGAGGCTGCCAATAGGCAAAAGAGTTATGCAGACTTAAAGCGGGTTGATAGGAATTATAAACTTGGTGAGAAGGTCTTTCTTCGGGTTAAAAAAAGAGCTCAATAACTTTTGGCAAGGCTGCCCAAGTTGTCACCACGTTACGTGGACCTTTTGAAATTGTTGAAATAATTAACCCCGTAGCTTATCGTCTAGCATTATCACCTACTTTATCACAAATGCATGATGTTTTTCATATTTCTTTGCTTAAGAAATACGTGTGCATTTATCACATGTGCTGAATTGGAATTCCTTGCAGGTCCAAGACCCGTGAATAATCATGATTAAGCCCATTCGAAAGTCTTTGGGAACTCGCTAGTTGTCCTTAAGAAATCACAAAGTGAATCAATGTAAGGTCCAGTGGGACCAGTTTAGCAAAGAAAGTGCAACTTGGGAAAATCTCAAAGAAATGAGATCTGCTTTTCCATACTTGTTTGATCGAAATTGAAATTCAAAAAAAAAAAACTGATAATTCTACCAAATTTAGACAATTATTGGTCTATTTTACAGTTATCTTAAAACACTATTTTAAAGAGTGAATCTGTTTTTGGTATGAACTTATGAATGGAAGGACAATAACTGAATTTTTCCTAGAAACTCCTTGAATTGGTTAATTTGATCATCGGGACGATGATTCTTTAAGAAGGAGGAATGTAACGCCTTGATTTTTGTAAATTATCATGGTAATTACCTTTCATGATGTTGTAAACTGCAGAAATGAAGATAAATATGTTAAGACACATCTTTTGATCTTAGAGGAATGTGTTGCTGATCTGGACCCTTGTTTGTTGTAACTTGATACTTGGGGCCACGAAGTTATTATTGCTTGTGTGATTGCTAATGAGATAATAGACTTGCCGTATGCTTGATGAACTCTATTTGCTGATTGATAACACACCTTGAATCAATTCCATTGATCCAAGGTATGTTGTGGCCTTCTTATGATCGCTTTGTCAATTTACTTTTAAACCAGACTGAAGGTTGATATAAATGTTGCAGCACCTGATTTCAGGTATGAATATCTGGTACGTAGATGCCAATGAAAAAGGTTTGATTCTTGAACCACACACCATTGTAACACTAGACAACGTAAGACGATAAGGGCCTGGATGCAAGTGGCACAGGTATGTGGAACTTAGGACGAAATGTCCTGCTTAATGTTGAATATGACTGTCAGGCGGAAAGACTTGATATGGAAACTAGTTAATTAAATATTAGGGGATTAAACCCTAACCTACCCCTAAGTTTTATCTTATACCCTAACTACTATCCTATATGGATTTTAGATTTCATAAGGGAGAAAATAGATATAAATTCCATTAACCTATGAACTAGGTGAATGACCTAGATATGGACTATTAAAATACTAGACTAATCCTAACCTAAGGAAGGGGACACATAGACCCATGTGGA
This sequence comes from Taxus wallichiana var. yunnanensis, assembly GCA_018340775.1. Taxonomy (NCBI): domain Eukaryota; kingdom Viridiplantae; phylum Streptophyta; class Pinopsida; order Cupressales; family Taxaceae; genus Taxus; species Taxus wallichiana. The sequence goes on along the minus strand of JADAXU010000081.1, from coordinate 40,941 downwards.
TGGAAAGGATAAGGGGGAGGTAAGAAATTTAATGGGACAGTAAATGAAGCCCTTACATGTACAAAGCACCAACTTTGGCGGGAACAAAGAAAAGTTGGAGGTGTCCAACTAGCTTAGAAACTAAATGGAATTTATATGCAAATTTGAAATTTGGAAACTCACCAACCCGAGTCGGCGGTGGCGTGAGGAATGAGGAAAGGCAGTGCATTCAATGCATTAATTATCTTGGTCTTAGCGACCAGCTCGCCTTGGAAAGAGGATAGAGGAAAAAGGAAAATTGTTGTTGCTGTGTGCATTTGGATTTTAGTTGCTCTGCATTTTGTTTCTCCATGGTTCTGTCGAACCAGCTATGTTTTGATTATTATCTCTGTTCTTTGGAAAAACAAAGGCTATTCTTGAGCCTGTGGAAGTTAGTGACTGGTTGGAAATCCTGGCCAAGGACGTCGTGGAGAGAAACAACTCCAGTGGGCGCGGTTTTCTTCGAGCCACAAGAAAAATTAACAGGCATGTTAAGCCCTTCTCCTTAAACCGCTTGCTTTTGCTTAATAGTCTCATTAAAACAACCCTGCTCTTATGATGGGGGTTTTGGTTATTTGATTTGGCTGTTACGTTGAGATGATTTCGAGTTGAGTCGTTTTCTTTTGTTGTACACGGCTTGAGCATTCTTTGCATAATGATTAGTTGAATACATTGTCCTTGCTGTGTGGTTCATTTTGGCAGTGTTGGGTATTCGCTTTATTACCATTTTGGGTTGTGCTAATAAATACATTAGCTAAATGAATATCACTTCTGAGTTCTGAGCATTCTTGTGAAAATGAAAAGATGAGATGATTTGTATGTCTGGTTGAACTGTCCTTAAAAGAATGAACATGACTTGGGTATTCCCAGGTGTTTGAAGAAAATGATTGTTCTTCTTATTGAAATCATTAATGAATTATGTTTTCTCTTTCTTTGCTTCAAAATCGAAGGTAATGGGAAAGAGGATTTTATTGAGCATTTTGGATGCGGTTTAATCTTCTAGTCTGAATCATCATCATAAAAAAACATGGCTTAGTGTTTCGTGCAAATGAATGAAACAAATGAGATTTGGCTTCTTTGTTGAGATTGTTTTGACTGCATTGCTTACGCATCTATTACCCTATGCGGGTTTGCATTGATAAAGGCATTGTTATGCGAATATTGTATTTCGAGTTCGGTGTGTGAAACGTTTGGGAAAAACAAAGTGTGGGTGATATTAATAGACTATTATGCGAGTTATAATTCCTTGATGTTTTTTTATTTGCATAAACATGGGTTCCCCAGGGACGATGATAAGGTTATTGTAGCATCTTACTTTGCTGTACTAATTTGATACGGTATTACACTTGTCTTGGTTCTTTTGGTACTAATGTTTATAGACCATTCTGATGAACTACTCGTCAACTTTTTGGAAAGGTAATAGTAGTTTTCAATTACTGAATATACTACTCTGAATGAATTATACTATTGGAGCATGTCTGCTCTAAATAAGAGGTATTTGGATAGACAGTAGAAGAGGTGATATGATCTTGCCCCCTTATATTCGATTATTGATTTTCGTTTATTTCTCTTTGGACTATTATCATTGATTGATATCACGTTTGGATTAAAACTTCTAGTACAGCTATGAGGAAAAGAAAGAGAGTGTGAATGGATAATTTGAATTAATGATCATTTTTCTCTCATACAGTTGGAAATCTATAATTGTTATGGAACAAATTTCGTACTGCTTGGGTTAAGCATTGGTATTTAATTGTTGTTTGCTTGTTCTCTTCAGCGTTTGATTGCTTGAAATCAGATGAGTTGTATGAAGGAAGGGACAATAATTCGGTTTAGATTTTAGTTAAGATCTATCTTTTGAATTCACAACTATTGTAAGAGAATGGAATTGATAGCATTTATGTTAGAACAACAGTTGCATAGTTGTGTTTTTTTTTTAGTTCTTACAAATGTTTGTAATCTGGAACTGTTGAAGGAAATTACTTCTCGTAATAATTATTTGGGAAAGAGGGCAGTAATCCTTTGTCGATTAGGAGGTTATTAAATGATTGAGTTGATATGTTGTTCATCCTTTTTGGTATTTAATTCTTGATTGATGTTCATATTAACGTTTCATAAAAGCAGGGGTTCTTTTATTGAGACAGGTTAATTAAAAGCACCTCATTTTAAAAACAAGTGCTTAATATGCTCGGTGAACTGACCCGTGTAAGTAATTTTGCAGATGAAACTTGAGTATAAATGAAGACATGGTTGTTTTCCGATACTTCTTTGATTAACTGAAGATGGATTGTATTGATAGCTATTACTCCTCCACGAGGAAATGAGAAAGGAAGAAGTTACATTCTTCTATCTTCATGAGTTGTAATGTTGTTTGATATAAACAAAGTCCAGTCGTTTGGACTGGCAAATGTATAGATTGTAAATCTGATGGATGAATACAAGTAAAAGTGTGATATTTTCAATAACTGTATCAGTTTGATATTGTTGAATAAGTTTGAGAATATAACATTATTCCTTGACTTGGAATTATTCAAATGTTAATGGATGAATTTAAAAGGAAATAACATCTATTCTTTACATGAATGCAACTTTTACGTTGAAATGTGTAATTAGTTCATACTTGGGTTAAGATGAATTTTGAATTGACATTAAAAAGATTTAGATAAACACGAAATCCTAATTGGAAGGTATTCGGGATTAGTTTGAAAGCTAAGGGATATCAAATAACTTAGGGGCAGCCAAACCTTGTATTCGGACTCTATTAATAGCCTCGAATGATTAAATTCAGAAAATAAAGATATGGGAAATCATATCTATTGTTAACAGACCTTAACTAAGTAAGGTTAAGGAGGATAAATGAATAAATTCATTTAGAATTAGACCTCATTTAAATGGCGTCTAATAAGATGGAATTCTGAATTTGTTTACAGTTGTGGAAAAACTTGGTTAAGTTTAATAGGTTAAACTTATTAGGTTTATCGATAATGGACTGATTAGTCCAAAGAATAAGAAAGGAACCAAGAAGTGAATATGCAACCCTTCGGTATGAAGGAGGAGATGCGTATTAAGCCAGAAGATGGATTAAGTCTCTCTTAGCTACATACAACTGTAACAAGAACAAGGATAAAGGATCAGCATGGCTGCTGAAAGTTGATCTTAAATACTAAGATTATAACCAAATCACAATAGAGCTGGATGTGTACCCTTGATGAGAGGATTCCGTAGGACATTGACATACGCCAGCTACAATATGGTGTCTTCGTGAAGGCGGGGCCTTCATGACGACACAATGTTATAGCTGACATATTACAATGCCCTTCCGAATTAAATCATCAAGTTTACATAAGCTGGATAATAAGTTCTTGGCTGGGGATAGAAATGTGATCACGTATATGGAGTGACTCGGAGGACTAAAGGTAACTAGACACATGGAGTCATCTAGGAACGACACCGTATGTCTGCGTATCTTTAGTTACCATGAGTAACTTCCTATACTCGTTCATATTGCTAGTTGAGGTTAGAGTTTGACCTTAAATGGAAGGACTGGTAGAGACCAGGAAAGACCATTCTAGATAACAGATGAAGTGAGGTGAAGGATGTATTCCATTGGTGTGTATCACATCTAGGAATATGATCATGCAAAGCATGTGAAAATCTTTGGCCAAAGTATCGCAAGTGCTTTGGTTGCGTTGTCCTAATCACCTAGTTTAAGATGCAGGATGTCAGATGAATATCAGTAATAGATATTCAGATAGGCTTCTTAAATGGATCACTTCGATAACCGGAAATAGTAAAAGAACCCTGTATATTCATTATACTATGCATGAATTAACATGAAGGATCGGTAAGTCGCCGAGTCATGAAATGAGAGATCGCTGAAACTCCGAGCCATAATGTGGGATGTCGGTAGTTCTTCGAGTCATTTACAAAGTAGCATATGGTATTTGTTATCCAAAATGTGCCCCTACTCATTTTGTGGCTAACTCTCTCATTCTTCCCTCTCTTGTGCCTCGATCAAAAAAATTTTGCTTTTTAGGCACTCAAAACCTTCTGGAAATGGCACCATTGGATAGAGCTCTTTCTTAGCTTTCCAGAAAGGTAAAGTTTTCCTCCTAACTCATGTATTTTTCAAGTTATGGCTCGGTGGAGTTTTTGTGGGAAATTTTCCCCTAGAAGGCCCGCAGCCAATCAGAACTCGCCACGTGTCCAGGCCAAAAATATCAAAGCGACCCGATTTGGCCCTGTTTTGCCCTAAAACTTCAAATCGCCATATCTTTCGATCCAGAGCTTAGTTTTTCACGTTCTTTATATCAATGGAAAGCTGGTGAAATTATCTACAAGATTCCAAGGTCAATTTTTCATTTTGGTGGAGTTTGGAGAGATAAAATCAAAAAACACTTCTGGCACGTGGTCATGAACAAAAATGACGTTTCAACCACCGATTTTAATGAAGAATGGCTCGCATTCTCTCCCAAAGATGGTTAAAAATGTGTCGTGGAATGGGTCCATCAAGTTTCCCATGTTGTTTTGATGGAATTTTGGTCAATGGTTGAATCCCTTCCACGTTTTCCCACATTTCTCTCTCCTGGGCTCGTCCCTTGCACTGTAAAAGCCAGATTTGGCTCATTTTTCAAAGGGTTGAACATTTTTTGTGTATGGCAAGCTCCCTTTTTCACCTTGGAAGTGATTTAGTGGAATAATAGACCTTTTCTAGAAACTGCAACTGTATTTTTGCCTTTCAGGTGTTTGAATGCAAGTGATTTTGATGTTAAAATAACAATACAGGCCCTGTGATTAGTTTTTATCCTCTGCTGGTGTTGTTTGCCTAATTTCTAACACTTCATTATAGCTATCAGTTTGTGCATGTTGTTTTTGTTGCATTTTATGAACTGTGTCAATTTGCAGAAGTAAAAAATGCTCACCACTCCTTTGGTGCATCACCTATTAGCATTAGTTTTAGTTCTTTCTTTTTGCATTTTCTATCCTTGTCCCTTTGAAATTTAGAGTAGATTTAGGAGTTTAAACCTCTGTAATTGTGCAAGTAAAATAGATGATCAGAGGAGTTGAGGAACCAGCCTCTAATCTAGAGATTTCTCTTCCATTTTTACAAGTCCCACACTTGGGAAGAGGATTCAATGTTGTGCAATCACACTGGATGCTAGTATGATCAAACTAGAAATCTGATCAACATCCAGGGGGTGTTGCTGATTTGCAACAATAGTATACATTATATGATTGAATGGCATTGAATGTGTGTTCCATATTGCAAATATGTGAACAAAGAACATTAGTTTTTAAAGGAAATTGTGTGATCCAAACCGCATTCATTAGACAGAGAGAACAATTATTAAAACTTGAACGTGTGTGTTGAATTATATAATTCATAACGAGGAGCGTTGTATATAAATAATCAAAAAATTCCCTTGTTCTAGTATCTTAAAATGGGGATGTTACATGTGTGCATGTGCATGCGCATGTGTGTGTGTGAAACATGTGCTTGCGTGTGTGTGTGGGTGTGTGTGGGTGTGCGTGTGTTCGTGAGTGTGTGTGTGTGTGTGTGTGAGTGCGTGTGCATGTGTGTGTGTGTGCGTGCGCGTGCATGCATGTGATTGCGAGTGTGTGTACGTGTGTGAGAGTGCGTACATGTGTGTGTATGTGTGCATGTGCACCGTGCGTGTGCACCCATGCGTGTGCGTGTGTGCTTGCGTGTGCGTGTGCATGTTCGTGTGCGTGTGCATGCGTGTTTGTGTGTGCGTGTGTGTGTGCGTGTGCGTGTGCGTGTGTGCATGTGTGCATGTGTGCATGCATGTGCATGTGCTGTGTGCGTGTGCGTGAGCATGTGTCGTGTGCACGTGCGTGTGCGTGTGTGTGTGCGTGTGCGTATTCGTGCGTGTGTGCATGTGCGTGTGGTGTGTGCAAGTGCATGAGTGTGTCCGTGTGCATGTGTGTGCGTGTGTGTGCATGTGGTGTGCATGTGCATGTGTGTTGTGCAGTGCGTATGCTTGCGTGTGCGTGTGCGTGTGTGTGGTGTGCGTGTGCTTGTGCGTGTGCGTGCATTTGCGTGTGCATGTGCGTATTCGTGTGCGTATGCATGTGTGTGTGCGTGGGGGTGTGCATGTGCATGTGTATATGCATGTGCGTGTGCTTATGCGAGTGCATGAGTGTGTGTGCGTGTGTGTGTGTGTGTGTGTGTGTGTGCATGTGTCCTGCATTTGTGTTTGTGTGTGTGTGTGTGTGCGTGGGGTGTGTGTGCATGTGCATGTGCGTGTGTTTGTATGAGTACGTGAGCGTGTGCTGTCTATGTGCACGTGCATGTGCGTGTGCATGTGTGTCATGTGCATGTGCATGTGTGTTTGTGCGTTTACGTGTGGGTGCGTGTGCATGTGTGTGTGTGTTTACGTGCGCATGCATGCTTGCGATGTGCACGAGTGTGTGTACGTGTGCGAGTGCGTGTGCGTACATGTGCATGTATGTGTGCATGCGCATGTGCGTGCATGTGCATGTGTGTGTGCGTGTGTGCATGTGTGTGTGTGTGCATGTGTGTGTGCATGTGCTTATGTGTTTGCTGTATGCGTGTGCGTGTGCGAGTGCGCGTGTGTGTGTGTGTGTGCATGTGGGTGTGTGTGTATTCGTGTGTGTGCATGTGCATGTGTGTGATTTCATGTGCGCATGCGTGTGCGTGTTCGTGTGCGCATCAGCTTTTTTTACACGTGTGCGTCACTTGTGTGTATGTGTGTCTCTGCGTGTGCTTGTGCGTGTGCGTGTGTGTGTGTGTGTGTGTCCTGTGTATGTGCGTGTGCATGCTTGTGTTGTGTGTGCATGTGTGTCCATGTGTGTGTATGTGTGTGTGTGTGCGTGTGCGTGTGCATGTGCGTGTGCGTTGCGTGTGTGTGCTGCATGTGTGCATGTGCGCGTGCGTGTGTGTTCGTGTGTGTGTGTGTGTGTGTAAGTGTGCGTGCGAGTGCGTGTGCATGTGTGTGTGTGCAGTGTGCATGCATGTGTGCATGTATGTGCGCGTGCGTGGGTGTGTGTGTGTGCGAGAGCGCGTACATGTGCATGTGCGTGTGCATGTGCACTGTGCGTGCACATGTGCCTATGCATGTGAGTGTGTGTGCGTGTGCGTGTGCGTGTTGTGTGCGTGTGTGTGTGCGCATGTGCGTGTGTGCGTTGGGTGTGCATATGTGTGTGCATGTGCGTGTGCGTGTGCATGTGTGAAATGTGTGCTTGCATGTGAGTGTGGGTGTGGTGTGTTCGTGAGTGTGTGCGTGTGTGCGAGTGCGCGTGCGAGTGCGTGTGCATGTGTGTGTGTTTACGTGTGCGTGCATGCGTGTGATTGTGAGTGTGTGTACGTGTGCGAGAGCGCGTACATGTGTGTGTACGTGTGCATGTGCCTATGCGTGTGCCCCGTGTGCCGTGCATGTGTGTGTTCGTGTGTGTGTGCGTGTGCGTGTGCTTGTGCGTGCGGCGTGCGTGTGCTTGCGAATGTGCATGTGCGTCGTCGTGATGTGTGCGTGTGCATGCAAGTGTGCGTGTGTGCGTGCACGTGCACATGTGCTGTGTGCATGCACAAATACATGTGCGTGCACATGGGCATGTGCGTGTGCGTGGCGTGTGCGTGTGCGTGTGCATGTGCGTGTGCGTGTGCAGTGCATTTATGTGTATGTGTGTATGTGCATGTGCGTGTGTGTGTGTGTGTGTGCATATGTGTGTGCATATGTGTGTGCGTGTGCGTGTGTACTTGTGTGTATGTGCTTGTGCCTGTGATTGCGTGTGCGTGTGCATGTGCATGTGCGTGTATGTGTGCCTGTGTGTGTGCATGAGCGTGTGCATTTGCATGTACGTTTGCGTGCACTCATGCGTGTTCGTGTGCGTGTGTGTATTCGTGTGCGTGTGCGTGTGCATGTGTGTGTGCGTGTGTGTGTCCGTGTGCACTGTGTTTGTGCGTGTGCGTGTGTTCGTGTGTGTGTGTGTGTGTGTGTGCGTGTGCATGTGCATGTGTGTGTGTTTGTGCGTGCACGTGCATGCGTCTTGTGTGTGTGTGTGTGTGCGTGTACATGTGTGCAAGAGCATACATGTGTGTGTGTGCGTGTGCATGTGCCCATGCCTATGTGTGTGCTTGTATGAGTGCGTGTGACTTGCGCATGTGTGTGTGCATCCGAGTGTGTGTGTGCTTGCGTGTGCGTGTGTGTGTGTATTTGTGTGGTGTGTGCATGTGCTTGCATGTGTGCGTGTGCATGGGGTGTATGCGTGTGCATGTGCGTGTGTTGCGATCATGTGTGCGTGAGTGTGTGTGTGTGTGTGTGTGTGTGTGTGTGTGTGTGTGTGTGCGAGTGCGCTGTGTGTTTTCTTGTGTGTGCGTGTGCGTGTACGTGTGCGTGTGCGTGTGCGCGCGTGTGTGTGCGTGTGCATGTGTGTGTGTGTGT
>JADAXU010000081.1:22500-30000 GCA_018340775.1 Taxus wallichiana var. yunnanensis | reverse complement strand
ATACACCAAAGGAGTGGTGAACACTTCTTGTTCATGTAAATTGACACAATTTCATAAAATGCAACATGAAACATCATACACAGGCTGATAAGATGTAATTAGAGGTCTGAAATGAAGCAAGACAATACAAACAAAGGACTGAAAATTGATCACAGAGTCTGCACTGTCATTTTTCACTGTCAAAATCCTTGCATTTGCAACATCAAAGAGGCAGAAACCTGTTACAATCATGAAGAAGGTCTGATACTTGCAAAAATCACTTGTTGAAGGTGAAAGAAGAAGCTTGCTATCCAAAAAAAATGTTCCACCTCAAAAAATGAGCCAAATCTGGCTTTTACAATGCATGGGTCAAGCCCAGGAGAGAGAAAACGTGTAAAAACATGGAAGCCATTCCCCATTGAATGAAGATGCATTAAAACAAAGCATGGGCATCCTTACAGGACCCATGCCCGATTTTTTTGGCCATCTTTGTCAAGAAGAATGCGACCCATTTTGCATTAAAACTGGTTGTTGAAATGTCATTTCTGGCCATTACCATGTGCCAGAGGCATTTCTTAATTTTCTCTCTCCAAACTCAACCAAAATGCAAAATTGACCCCGAAATCATGTAGAGAATTTCACCAGCTTTCCATTGATATAAAGAACGCGAAAATCCGAGCTCTGGATCGAAAGATATGGCGATTTGAAAATTTAGGGCAAAAACAGGCCAAAATCGGATCGACGGGCAAAAGTTTGAATTTTTACCCATTTGGTCTTTGGAAAAATTTTCAAATTTTCCCCGCACTCCACCACTCCAGGTGCCACGTGGCGGCTTCCTATTGGCCGCGGGCCTCCTAAGGGAAAATTTCCCACAAAAACTCCGCCGAGCCATAACTTGAAAAATATGAGGAGTTAGGAGGAAAAATTTACCTTTCTGGAAAGTTGAGAGAGAGCTCTATCCAATGGTGCCATTTTTAGAAAGATTTGAGTGCCTAAAAATAAAAAATGGAGACTGAGGCACAAGAGAGGTAAGAACACAAGGAGTTAGCCACAAAAATGAGCAGGGGCACATTTTGGATAACAATTTTGGCGACTCAGAGGGGTCATCTGCCTGCTAGATGAAGATACCAGGTTATGCAAGTAGCCCATTGGGCATGGAGTCATAAAATTTTATTTTCGGAACCTCAACCGACTTAGAATGTTGCAAGGAGGAAGATGGAATATCACTGATGGAAGCAAGGATTGCAAAACATCTCCAGGGCAAAGCAAGCTCATGTGCCAAGCACTTAGGAAAGCAAAACAACCTACAACAAAACAATGTGCACAAGCACTGGAGGAATGAAAACCTAAGCTAATATTTACAAGGGTGGAGAATTTCCTTTAGTAGCAATGCTTTAGATAGATTCCATTGACTAGAATCTACAGTTCTTCACCATCCAATGAAGACAATTGGAAGGCATTGTTGTCCTTACACTTTGTGACCATGTATGGGCCACTCCAAATGGCATAAAATTTTGAATGCCTTCCCGGTTTTGCTCTATCTGCATCCCATTTTAACACTAGATCTCTAACTTGGAAAGATCTACTCTTGGCCTTCCTATCAAAGGTCTTCTTGATCAAAGCTTGATCCTTCTCCATTGCTTGGGATGCCTGATCTCTGATCTCTTGGAGCTCCATCAACTCTGCATATCTCACCTCCATGGGCCCAAACTCTAGCAACTCTAATTGCTTCATGAGTTCCAATGTTGAATCAGGTTTCTAAGTTGATGTTTCAGCATCCAAAGGTGATTGCACAACATCAAAACCTCTCTCCAAGTGTGGGACTTGTAAAATGAGAGAGGAATCTCCAGATTAGAGGTCTGGTTCCTCAAACTCCTCTGATCATATCTGATTATTTGCACAATTACAGAGGTTTGAATCCTAATCCTACTCTAAATTCCAAGGAGACAGAGATAGAAAGTGCAAAAATTGAAACTAAACTAATAGGTGATACACCAAAGGAGTGGTGAACACTTCTTGTTCATGCAAATTGACACAATTTCATGAAATGCAACATGAAACATCATACACAGGCTGATAAGATGTAATTAGAGGTCTGAAATGAAACAAGACAATACAAACAAAGGACTGAAAATTGATCACAGAGTCTGCACTGTCATTTTCACTGTCAAAATCCTTGCATTTGCAACATCAAAGAGGCAGAAACCTGTTACAATCATGAAGAAGGTCTGATACTTGCAAAAATCACTTGTTGAAGGTGAAAGAAGAAGCTTGTTGTCCCAAAAAAATGTTCAACCAACAAAAAATGAGCCAAATCTGGCTTTTACAACGCATGGGTCGAGCCCAGGAGAGAGAAAAATGTAAAAAATGTGGGAGCCATTCCCCATTGAATGAAGATGCATTAAAATAGCATGGGCATCCTTACAGACCCATGCCCTGACATTTTTGGCCATGCTAAAGAAGAATGCGACCCATTTTGCATTAAAACTGGTTGTTGAAACGTCATTTCTGGCCATTACCACGTGCCAGAGATGTTTCTTGATTTTATCTCTCCAAACTGAACCAAAATGCAAAATTGACCCTGGAATCATGTAGAGAATTTCACCAGCTTTCCATTGATATAAAGAACGTGAAAATCCGAGCTCTGGATCGAAAGATATGGCGATTTGAAAATTTAGGGCAAAAACAGCCAAAATCGGATCGGCGGGCAAAAAGTTTGAATTTTTACCCGTTTGGTCTTTGGAAAAAATTTTTTCAAATTTTCCCCACTCCGCCACTCCAGGTGCCACGTGGCACGTTCTGATTGGCTACGGGCCCTCTAAGGGAAAATTTCCCACAAAAACTCCGCCGAGCCATAACTTGAAAAATATGAGGAGTTAGGAGGAAAAATTTACCTTTCTGGAAAGCTGAGAGAGAGCTCTATCCAATGGTGCCATTTCTAGAAGGTTTTGAGTGCCTAGAAAACAAAATATTCTGACTGAGGCACAAGAGAAGGAAAGATGTAAAGGAGTTAGCCACAAAATGAGCAGGGGGCACATTTGGGATAACAATTTTGGCGACTCAGAGGGGTCATCTGCCTGCTGGATGAAGTTACCAGTTGCCTGAAGCAATCCATTGGGCATGGAGTCACTTGATTCTCTGTTTAATACCCCAACTGACTAGAACGTTGCAAAGAGGAACATGGAAAATCACCTGATGGAGCAAGGCCTGCAAACACATTCCCAGGAACAGCAAGTTGTGCCAAAGCACTTAGGGAAAGCAAAACAACCTACAACAAAACAATGTGCACAAGCACTTGGAGGAATGAAAACCTAAGCTAATATTTACAAGGTGGAGAATTTCCCTCTAGTAGCAATGCTTTAGATAGATTCCATTGACTGGAATCTGCAGTTCTTCGCCATCCAATGAAGACAATTGGAAGGCATTGTTGTCCTTACACTTTGTGACCATGTATGGGCCACTCCAAATGGCATCAAATTTTGAATGCCTTCCCGGTTTTGCTCTATCTGCATCCCATTTTAACACTAGATCTCCAACTTGGAAAGATCTACTCTTGCCTTCCTATCAAAGGTCTTCTTGATCAAAGCTTGATCCTTCTCCATTGCTTGGGATGCCTGATCTCTGATCTCTTGGAGCTCCATCAACTCTGCATATCTCACCTCCATGGGCCCAAACTCTAGCAACTCTAACTGCTTCATGAGTTCCAATGTTGGCAACTCAAGTGACATGGGCAAGATTGCCTCTCTTCCATAAACAAGCCTGAATGGAGAGTTACCTGTGGATCTCTTGGGAGTTATCCTATCAGCCCATAAGGCTGATTTCAGTTTGGTATGCCAAGACCTCTGATTCTCATCAAGAGTCCTCCTAATGATCCTCAACAAGTTCTTGTTTGTAGATTCAGCCTGGCCATTACCCTGAGGGTAGTAGTTTGATGAAGTACTTAGGTAGATCCCATTCTTGACAGCCCACTCAGTCACCTTGGATCCAATGAATGCTAATGCATTATCTGAGATTATTGTAGCAGTATGCCAAATCTAGTTACTATCCCCTCATAGAAGTCTAAGATGCTAGACTCATTTGCTTCCTTGAGTGCTACTGCTTCACTCCACTTGGTGAAGTAGTCTGGGTCACAAAAATCCACTTATGCCCTTGGCTTGAATTGGGATTAATGACTCCAATGAAGTCCAAACCCCATTGCATGAATGGCTGGTCAACTAAAATTGGATGCAATGGAAGGGCAGCAAGCCTCTCTTTACCTGTGAAGAATGCACAATTCTTGCACCTTTTGATCCACGCAAAGCAATCACTGAAAATCTTGGGCCAATAATAACCAGCCTTCATGATTTTTAGAGCTATCACTCTTGGTGCAAAATGACCACCAACTGGTCCACCATGGAACTCTTCCAACACCCTATGAATCTGATTTGTGCTAATGCATCTCAGCAGCACTCCATTCACATCTTTCTTGAACAAAACACCGTCTACTATGGCATATGGGACAGCCTGCAATCTGAAGTGTCTTCTTTGGGTTTTGTTCATCTCTGGAGGGCATAGGCCTGTGCTTAGGAAATGCATTATACCTTGGGTCCAGCAAGGAGTGGGGACAACATTATCCTCTTCTTGAGTGCTACCTTGCACATGGCTGTCTTGAACTGTCAAAACAACCTCTTCTTTATTGCATACTCCTTTTTGCTTGCCTAGAATCAGCTGCTCACACAATCCTTTTCCTCTTACCAGCTTGGTGACCTTGATCTCAATGTCATACTCCATGACACGAGTGATCCAACCTGCCCTTTTCTCATTCAAATCCTTGTTGAGGAGGAAGTCCTTTACTCCCGCATGAGAGACCAACAACTGAACCTTGTTGTTTGAGACTAGATGCTTGAATTTCTTCAAGCTTCTGATTACTGCAAGTACATGCTTCTCAATAAAAGAATATCTCACCTCATAGTCATCTAGGCTTTGGCTGAAGAAAGCAATTGGCTGCTCATCATTGTCCTTGTTCTGCTGTACCAAAATGGCAGAAATAGTATCATTACCTCCAAATGCATAGAGGATGAAATCCTTGGAGAAATCCGGGTTGATGAGAGTTGGTGCTTGGGAGATGGCTTCTTTGATTGCTTCAAAACTCTCCTTGCCTTCTGCTGTCCACTTGAAAGCCATGCTTTTCTTTAACATTTTGGTGATAGGTTTGACAAGGGCTGCAAAATCTGGGACAAACCTCCGAACAAAGTTTATTCTCCCCAAGAAACTCTGAAGGGCCTTCTTGTGGCTTGGCAATGGTAGTGCTCTTATGGCTTCAACCTCTCTCGGATCAATTGCTAATCCTTCTTTGGAGACAATATGGCCAAGGAGCTTTCCTTCATGTGCTAGGAAGATACACTTCTTAGGATTCAAAGACACTCCAAATCTCCTGCACCTTTGGAAGACTTGTCTCAAATGAGAGAGGTGGTCTGCTGCATTCTTTGAAAAAATAGTGATATCATCAAGGTATATCAGCACCACGTTGTTAATCAAACCTTTGAACGCCATGTCCATTGCTCTTTGGAAGGTAGCTCCAGCATTGGACAGCCCAAATGGCATTTTCCTGTATGCATAAGTTCCCCATTTGGTTGTGAAGGCTGTCTTGAACTGATCTTCTTCCTTCACCATAATCTGATTGTAGCCCGAGTAGCCATCAAGTAGTGAAAACCTCTCGAGCCAGCCACAACTTGCAAAATTTTCTCCATAGAAGGGAGTGGGTAATGGTCCTTGAGAGATGCTCTATTCAAGTCTCTGAAGTCAACACACAATCTGATCTCTCCACTCTTCTTTCTGACTGGAACTAAGTTGGCAACCCAACTAGAATGCTTGATTGGGAATATGATTCTTGACTCAATCAACTTGTTCAATTCCTTCCTCATGAGAGGTTCCATGTGTGGATTGACTGGCCTTTGTTTCTGCCTGATGGGCTTAGTATTTGGGTCCAACTCAATGGTGTGCTGAGCTAACTTGGGATTGAAACCTTTCAAATCTTCGTAGCTCCAAGAAACACATCAGGGAACTCTTGACACAGCTGTATGAACTCATACCTTTCTTGTTCAATTGTCATCTTTCCAATTTGCAATGGTTTGTTCTCTTCCACCAAGATGGATACTGAATCTTCTCTCTTGACTTGAATGTTTGCTTTCTCTTTCCTAAACTGATCATTGGGATTGAAAATGGACTCCAAAGTGATAAGTCCCTTGGGCAGCTTGTTAGTTCTCAGCTGTACCACTTGGTCACCATACTGCTGTTCCAATTTTTCCTGATTTTTAGCTGAGAACTCAGCTTCTTCTTGTAAGAAATGGATGATTTGCTGGTCATTCTCAAACACTTGCCAACTTACATTGTTATCCGGCACTGAAGGCCTCACAATCACATGGATGTTTGGCTGTACCTTATCTTTTTGAATGCTCTCCACAACGTCAAAGGCTGCCCCAACTGCTGCAAGCCTGTCAGCAGCTTGGTTCTCTTTCCTAGGAATTGATTTGATGCCAAAACCCTCAAAATCTTCAATGAGGTCCCACACCCTGTTCTTGTAGCACTTGAGTAGATCATTCTTGACAATGATGCTGCCCTTGACCTGGTTGACAATCAACTCACTGTCACCAAAGACTTGCAAGTTCTTTATTCCTCTCTTTATTGCCCAATGCATCCCTTGCACCAAGGCTTCATATTCAGCAGTGTTATTGGAGCATGCAAACTGAAATCTAAAAGCTGAATAGTACTTTACTCCTTGAGGTGAAATAAGCATAGCTCCACCTCCCGCACCTTGTCTACTCCTTGATCCATCAAAAAACAGCTGCCATACCTCATTGTCATCCTTGTGGTTTGGCTTGGTGATGCTAGGAATGGGCTGATCTTCTTGATGTATGCAATAGACCCCTAGCTCAGATTCTTCTACTTCTTGATAAGGATCAAAAGCATGCACCTTGTTTGCCCATTCATCAAGAGTTAGATCCGGGATGCTTCCAACCTTGGTGTCAGCTTCATCAGTGCTTGGGTGATCTTCTTGATCAAATGCCAACAGTTGGCATTGATCTGACTTGGAGTGTAGGGCTCAATGTGGAAGTTTGCAATAGGTTCAGACCTGATTGTAGCTTTGGTTCCATACCTCGTTCTGAACAACATGTGTGACCAATCAGCAGACAAATATCCTCCAATCTTGGCTGTGAAATCTCTTGACAAACATAGGGCAAAGAGTGGTGGAAGGTCTATAACTGATACATCTTGTAAAACAACAACATTTGGACATGCATGCAAGGTAAGACTCAAGTTTCTAATCACCCCAACTGTTGTTACTGCTGTCCCATCCAACTGCACTACTCCTTTGGATATGGTTTCATATTGAAGTCCTAGCTGATCAGCTATTTGCTTGGGCATCACTGAGCTACTTGCCCCGAATCAATCATGCAATTGTGCACCAATTGGTTTCCAATGATTAATGAGACATAAAAAGGAGGGGGCTTCAACATTTTACCTTGCTGTCCTCCATGATTC
>JADAXU010000081.1:0-2500 GCA_018340775.1 Taxus wallichiana var. yunnanensis | reverse complement strand
CTTTGGAACAAATGTGGAAACTTCACTCATAAAGTAGTAGCATCCTCCCAGTGGATGCGGTCTCATCATATTTGTCCCACTGCACCCGTGCTTGATCAATCTCTCTGCCTCGAAGGCCCGGGGTCTTGCGATCGATGATCTTGACGGCTCCACCATCACCTACCCCCGATCCTGCGCTTGCACTTGCAATGATGTCCAATCCATTACATGAGAAGGATCATGTGATGTATCTCTTGAGAACGAAACATGAAACACATCATGTATGCGAGACAAGGCTGGGTGGCAATCTTTAGGCAGGTAGGCCAGGGGCGATACACTCCAAGATCTCAAAAGGTCCAACGAACCGAGGAGCTAACTTAGAACCTTTTCCATAACGGATCGGACTCTTATGTGGCCTAACACGAAGGAAAACCTTCATGCCCACATCAAAATTACGCTCGGTTCTATGCTGATTAGCGTACTTCTTTTTGCCTATTATGTGCCTCCTGCAATCTCTTCCTGATCAACACTACATGCTGCTCCATGTCCTACAAAAGAGCTGGTCCGAGAGATACTCTATCCTCCATCATGTCCCAGCTAAGGGGTGTCCTACACGCCCTACCATATAAGGCCTAAAAAGGAGCCATGCCTATAGAACTCGGAAACTATTATTGTAGGCAAACTCCGCGAGAGTACAAATACTCCTCCCACTTAGGCGCTGATCCATCACATACATCCCAGTATATCCTCCAATATCTGATTCACCCTCTTGAGTCATGTCCATCTGTCTCGGGGTGATAAGGCATGTGCTGAAGTTAATCTTCGTCCCGAGAACATACTTTATGGTGGTCGAGAAATGAGAAGTGTCTGACAAGGATCGCGGTCCTGAATGATCTTCCAGCGGAATCCCGTGCGACTTTGACAATCTCATCCAAGTAAACACATGCCACTACACTAGATTTATATGTGATCTTTCTTTGGAGAAAAGTGAGCTACTTTTGTCAATTTATCAACCGTGACCATGATGGCGTCGTGGTGATATCTCGACATTAGTAACCCAACAATGAAATCCATGGAAATGGTGTCCCATTTCCACTCCGGTATAGCATGAGGATAGAAGGCCAGCTGGATGCTGATGCTCGGCCTTCACTTTCTAGCACTCTAAATAGCGTGACACAAAGCGAGCCATGTCCTGCGCGAATTCCTCTCCAGGTGATATAAGCTGTCTCAAGGTGGCGTGCATCTTCTTCACCCCGGATGGGCTAAATAGGGTGCCAATGTGCCTCTGTCAAGATGCCCTGCCTCAAGCCTCCATCTCTAGGAACATAAATCCGACCTCTGTGCACTGAGAAGACCATCTACCTCTAGTGATAAACCATCAAATTTCCCCTCGAGGGTCTTTGGGACTCGATCTCTGCTCGGGCTGCAATGTAGAAAGCTCGAGAGAGAAGTTCTTTGAAGGATCTTGTTCCATAAATTTGTGCTCATTGAAGTAGCCATGCTCAAATTCCTCAGTATGCTAAGATCATCTCGACCACATTCTCCTTCCCTTTCACATGCTCTATCTCCATGTCGTACTCATAAAGCAACTCCATCCAACATCTCGACGAGCGTTTAGATTGGGCTACGTGAAAAGTTGGCGAAGACTCAAATGATCATGTCACGAGTGTGAATCTCCGATCAAGAAGAAAGTGTCTCCATCAAACTAAAGTGTGCACAAGCGCCGCATGAAGATCAAGGTCATGAGTCGAGATAATTATGCTCATGATCTTTGAGTTTGCTGCAGACTCAAAGGCTCAACTCTACCATCCTGCATCAACACACCTCCAGCCCTACTAAAGAAGCATCTATGCAAATAAAGAACTCCCCTATGGATCAGCGCTGCGAAGAATGGGTGTTGTAGTGAGATACTCATTCGGTGTCTGAAGGCATGCTCACACATGTCGACCAAACAAACTTCTTCCCTTTCTGTTGAAGGGAAGTGATGGGGTGTCTTTATCCGAGAGAAGTCCTACACAAATCTCTTGTAGTACCTGCTAACTCCATGAAGGCTGCGCACCTCCTCTGTCCAGTAGTGGTAGTCGGCCAATCCACAATGGCTCTAATCTTAGAAGGATCGACTACGATTCCTTCTCCCGAGATGATATGACCCAAATACTAAATCTCTGACTGAAAGAAGGCACACTTCTCCAAGTTCCCAAAAAGCTGCTGCTCATGAAGACACTGAAGAACCTAACGAAGGTTCCCCTCATGCTCCTCACGTTTACGTGAGTAAATCAGAATGTCATCAAGAAAAATGAGCACGAAGCGATCTAAAAGGTCCACGAATACCCCATTCATCAAACTCATAAACAACTGCGGGGCATTAAATCAAACCAAAGGGCACCACTTTGTGAACTCATAGTGCCCATACCTCATACGAAAAGCAATCTTATGAATGTACGCCTCCGTAATCCTCAACGAGATGGTACCACGACTTGAGGTCAATCTTAGAGAACACCATGACCCCTTTCATTTGATC
>JADAXU010000080.1:20000-28399 GCA_018340775.1 Taxus wallichiana var. yunnanensis | reverse complement strand
ACATGCACACGTACACGTGCACGCCTTTGACGCACACACACACACACATGCATACGCACCCAAGCACACGGACATACACGCACACACGCACACACACACGCACACACAAAGACATACATACAGGCACACACACACACGGAAGAGCACGTAAACACACATACGCACACGCACACACACTCGCACTCGCGTATGTTAACACACACGGATGCACACACTCGTCTGCACACACACACACACCACAACACACACCCACAACCCACACACCTACACACAAGCACACACACACACGCACGCACGCACGCACACGCACACACACACACGCACACACACACACACACACACACACACACACACACACACACACACACACACACACGCACGCACACACGCACACGCACATACATGAACACGAGACGCACATGCACACACGCGCACGCGTGTGGATGCTTGCACATGCTTGTGCGCACACACACACACACACACAGAACACGCGCACACACACACAAACACACGAATACACACTCACGCACACACACACGCAAACAAAATGTACATACACACACATATGTTAACGCACGTGGACGCACATGCTCGCACGGACACACACGCACGCACGCTTACGCACGCGCGCACGTGCACAAGCACACACGCGCAAACACACACGCACACGCACAAGCACGCGCACACACACACACACACACACACACACACACATGCACACGCACACGCACGCACACATGCACATGTACATGCACATGCACACACACGCGCACACGGACGTACACTCACACACACAGATGCACACACACACGTACATGCACACACACAAACACATACGCACACACACACGCACGCACACACACACACACACACACACACACACACACACACACACACATGCACACGCAGAAGCAAACACACACATGCACACACTCGCACACGTGCACGCACACACTCGCACATGTACACTCACACATGCACATGCAACCACACGCACACCGGACGTGCACACGCACACACACAGGGACATACATATAGGCACACACACACGAAAGAGCACGTAGACATGCACACGCACATGCACACGCACTCGCACTCGCATATGTTAACACACTCTGACGCACACGCTCGTGCAGCACACACACACACACACAAACACACATGTTGTTGCAGTGGTAATCAAGCGACTTCCCACTGGATGTAAATCGGGTTTCTAAGTTGATTCTAGAGCGTCCAGTGTGATTGCACAACATGGAAACCTCTCTCCAAGTGTGGGACTTGTGAAAATGAGAGAGGAATCTCTAGATTAGAGGTCAAGGTTCCTTAAACTCCTCCGATTTATATCTATATTTTACACAACTACAGAGGTTCTAATCCTAATTCTACCCTAGATTACAAGGAGATAGGGATAAAAATGCAAAAATGAAACTAAACTAAAGATGGTGATGCACCAAAAGGAGTGGTGAAACATTTCTTGCCATATAAATAGACACAAATTCATGAAATGCAACAAGGGAAAACATACACAAGCTAATAGATGTAATTAGAGGTCTTGAAATGAAATAAAACAATACAAACCGAGCACCAAAGCATTCACAGAGTTTGCCTTTGTCACAATTTCATGAAAAAATCTCTTGCATTCCACCATCCAAGAGGTATAAACCTGTTACAAACCGTGAAAAGGTCTCGATTCTTACAACTATCACTTGTTGGAGGTGAAAGAAGAAGTTTTCAATGCTAAAAAGTGTTCAACCCTCAAGAAATGAGCCAAATCTGGCTTTTACAATGCATGGGTCGAGCCCAGGAGAGAGAAAATGTAAAAACGTGGGAGCCCATTCCTCATTAATGGCAAATGCATTAAAACAACATGGAGGACCTTACAAACCCATACCATATCATTTTTGACCATGCTTTGAAGAATGTAACCCATTTTGTATTAAATTTGGTTGTTGAAATGTCATTTCCGCCATGGACACGTACTTTCAACCGTTTTTGAATTTTCTCTCTCAAACTGAACCAAAATTAGAAATTGACCATGGAATCATGTAGAGAATTTTAACAGATTTCCATTGATATAAAGAACGTGAAATACCAAGCTCGGATCGAAAGTTATGGCGATTTGAAGTTTTAGGGAAAGAAGTGCCAAAATCGGATCGCTTTGATATTTTTGACTTGGACACGAGGCAAGTTCTGATTGGCTGTGGACCTTGCAAGGGAAAATTTCCCACAAAAACTCCACCGAGCCATAACTTGAAAAATACGTGGAGTTAGGAGGAAAACTTTACCTTTCTAGAAAGTTGAGAGAGAGCTCTATCTGATGGTGCCATTTCCAAAAAGCCTTGAGTGCCTGAAAATCAAAAATGTAGACTGAGGCACAAGAGAGGCAAGAACACAAGGAGTTAGCCACAAAAATGAGTTGGGGCACCATTTTGGATAACAATTTTGGTGACTCAGAGGGGTCATCTACCTGCTAGATGAAAATACTAGTTACCTGAAGTAGTTCATTGGGCATGGAGTCATCAAATATTTTGTTTAGAACCTCAACTGACTTAGAATGTGCAAGGAAGAAGATGGAATATCACCCGATGGAAGTAAGGACTACAAAACATCTCCATGGACAGTAAGTCTTCTAAAGCACTTAGGAAAACAAAACTAACCTACAAGAAAACAATGTGCACAAGCACTTGGAGGAATGAAAATCTAATCTAATATTTACAAGGTGGTAAATTTCCTCTCTATAAGCAACGCTTGAGATAGATTCCATTGACTGGAATCTGCAGTTCTTCACCATCCAATGAGGCCAATTGGAAAGCATTGCTATTCTTGCACTTTGTAACCATGTATGGGCCACTCCAAATGGCATCAAATTTTGAATGTCTTCCCGATTTTGCTCTATCCACATCCCATTTCAACACTAGATCTCCAACCTGAAAATATCTATCCTTGGCCTTCCTATCAAAGGTATTTTTGATCAAAGCTTGGTCCTCTTCGATTGCTTGGGATGCCTGATTTACAGCTCTGCACTTCATCAACTCTGCATATCTCACCTCCATGGGCTCAAACTCTAGCAACTCTAATTGCTTCATGAGTTCCAATGTTGGCAACTCAAGTGACATGGGCAAGATTGCCTCTCTTCCATAGACAAGTTTGAATGGAGAGTTACCTATGGATCTCTTGGTAGTTATCCTATCGCCCATAAGGCTGATTTCGGTTTGGTATGCCAAGACCTCGATTCTCATCAAGAGTCCTCCTAATGATCCTCAACAAGTTCTTGTTTGTAGACTCGCTGCCATTACCTTGAGGGTAATAGTTTGATGAAGTGCTTAGGTAGATCCCATTCTTGACAGCCCACTCAGGTCACCTTGGATCCAATGAATGCCAATGCATTATCTCGAGATTATTGTAGCAGGTATGCCAAATCTGGTTTCTATCCCCTCATAAAAGTCTAAGATGCTTTGGACTCATTTGCTTCTTTGAGTGCTACTGCTTCACCCATTTGGTGAAGTAGTCCGTGGTCATCAAAATCCATTTGTGCCCTTGACTTAAATTGGGATTAATGACTCGAATGAAATCCAAATCCCATTGCATGAATTTCTGGTCAACTCGAGATTGGATGCAATGGAAGGGCAGCAAAGTCTCTCTTTTCCTGTGAAGAATGCACAATTCTTACACCTCTTAATCCATGCATAGCAATCACTAAAAATTTTAGGCCAATAATAACCAGCCTTCATGATTTTTAGAGCTATCACTCTTGGTGCAAAATGACCACCAAATGGTCCACCATGGAATTCTTCCAACACCCTATGAATCTGATTTGTGCTAATACATCTCGGTGGCACTCCATGCACATCTTTCTTGAACAAAACTCCATCAACAATGGCATATGGAACAGCCTACAATTTGAAGTGTCTTATTTGGGTCTTGTTCATCTCTGGAGGGCATAGGCATGTGCTTAGGAAGTGCATTATACCTTGGGTCTAGCAAGGAGTGGGGCAGCATTGTTTTCTTCTTGAGTGCCACATGGCTCATGGCTGTCTTGAATCACAAAATAGCCTCTCCTTCATTGCATGCTTCTTTTGCTTCCCAAAACCAGCTGCTCACACAATCCTTTTCCTCTTACCAGCTTGGTGATTTTGATCTCAATGTCATACTCCATGACACGGGTGATCCAACCTGCCCTTTTCTTGTTCAAATCTTTGTTGAGGAGGAAGTCCTTAACCCCAAAGATGTGAGACCAGCAATGGACCTTCTTTGTTTGAGACTAAATGCTTGAATTTATTCAAGCTTCGATTCTTGCCAAAGAAATGCTTCTCAATAAAGGAATACCTCACCTCATAGTCATCTAGGCTCTGGCTGAAGAAAGCAATTGGCTGCTCATCGTTATCCTTGTTCTGCTGTACCAAAATGGCAGAAATAGTGTCATTACCTCAAAATGCATAGAGGATGAAATCCTTGGAGAAGTCCGGTTGATGAGAGTTGGTGCTTGAGAGATGGCTTCTTTGATTGCTTCAAAACTCTCCTTGCCTTCTGCTGTCCACTTGAAAGCCATGCTTTTCTTTAACATTTTGGTGATAGGTTTGACAAGGGCTGCAAAATCTGGGACAAACCTCTTAACAAAGTTTATCCTCCCAAGAAACTCAAAGGACTTTCTTGTGGCTTGCAATGGTAGTGCTCTTATGGCTTCAAATCTCTCTACATCAATTGCTAATCTTTCTTTGGAGACAATATGGCCAAGGAGCTTTCCTTCATGTGCAAGAAAGATACACTTCTTAGGATTCAAAGACACTCCAAATTTCCTACACCTCGTGAAAACTTGTCTCAAATGAGAGAGGTGGTCTCATTGCATTTTGGAAAAAGCAGTGATATCATCAAGGTAAATCAGCACCATGTTGTTAATCAAACCTTTGAACGCCATGTCCATTGCTCTTTGGAAGGTAAACACGGCGTTGGACAGCCCTAAATGGCATCTTCCTGTATACAAAAGTCTCCCATTTGGTTGTAAAGGCTGTCTTGAACTGGTCTTCTTCCTTCACCATAATCTGATTGTAGCCGGAGTAGCCATCAAGTAGTGAAAACCTCTTGAGCCAGCCCACAACTTGCAAGATTTTCTCCATGGAAGGGAGTGGGTAATGGTCCTTGAGAGATGCCTATTGAAGTCTCTAAATCAACACACAATCTGATCTCTCCACTCTTCTTTACATTGGAACCAAGTTGGAAACCCAACTAGAATGCTTGATTAGGAATATGATTCTTGACTCAATCAGCTTGTCCAATTCTTTCCTCATGAGAGGCTCCATGTGTGGATTGATTGGTCTTTGTTTCTTTGCCAGGAGGCTTAGTATTTGGATCCAATTCAATGGTATCTTGAGCTAAGTTGGGATTGAAACCTTTCAAATCTTCATAGCTCCAAGCAAACACATCGGGAACTCTTGACATTTGTATGAACTCATACCTTTCTTGCTCGGTTGTCATCTTACCAATTTGCAATGGTTTGTTCTCTTCACCAAGATGGATACTTGAATCTTCTCTCTTGACTTTGAATGTTTGCAATCTCTTTCCTAAACTGATCATGGGATTAAAAATGGACTCCAAAGTGATAAGTCCCTTGGGCAGCTTGTTAGTTCTCACTGTACCACTTGGTCACCATACTTTGTTGTTCCAATTTTTCTTGATTCTTAGTGAGAACTCGCTTCTTCTTCAAGAAATGGATGATTTTTGGTCATTCTCAAATACTTGCTAACCGACATTGTTATCCAAAGATCAAGGCCTCACAATCACGTGAATGTTTGGTTATACCTTGTCTTTTTGAATGCTTTCCACAATGTCAAAGGCTGCCCCTACTACGCGCAAGCCTGTCAATGACTTGATT
This sequence comes from Taxus wallichiana var. yunnanensis, assembly GCA_018340775.1. Taxonomy (NCBI): domain Eukaryota; kingdom Viridiplantae; phylum Streptophyta; class Pinopsida; order Cupressales; family Taxaceae; genus Taxus; species Taxus wallichiana. The sequence continues at coordinate 22,530 of JADAXU010000080.1, read as the reverse complement.
CTCTTTCCTAGGAATGTATTTGATGCCAAAACCCTCAAAATCTTCCATGATGTCCCATACCCTCGTTCTTGTAGCACTTGAGTAGATCATTCTTGGCAAAGATGCTATCCCTTGACCTGATTTACAATCAATTCACTTTGTCACCAAAGACTTGCAAGTTCTTTATTTTCTTCTTGATTTCCCAATGCATCCCTTGCACCAATGCTTCATATTCAGCAGTGTTATTGGAGCATGCAAACTAAAATCTAAAAGCTGAATAGTACTTTACTCCTTGAGGTGAAACAAGCATAGCTCCACCTCCTACACCTTGTCTACTCCTTGATCCATCAAAAAATAGCTGCCATACCTCATAGTCATCCTTGCGGTTTGGCTTGGAGATGCTAGGAATAGGTTGATTTTCTTCATGTATACAATAGACCCTAGCTCGATTCTTCTACTTCTTGATAAGGATCAAAAGCATGTACCTTGTTTTCCCATTCATCAAGAGTTAGATCCGGGATGCTCCCAACCTTGGTGTCAGCTTCATCAGTGCTTGGGTGATCTTCTTGATCAAATGCTAAGCAATTGGCATTAATCTGACTTGGAGTGTAAGGCTCAATGTGGAAGTTTGCAATAGGTTCGACTGATCGTAGCTTTGGTTCCATACCTCGTTCTGAACAGCATGTGTGACCAATCAACAGACAAATATCCTCCAATCTTGGCTATGAAGTCCCTTGACAAGCAAAGGGCAAAGAGTGGTGGAAGGTCTATGACTGATACATCTTGTAAAACAACAACATTTGGACATGCATGCAAGGTAAGACTCAAGTTTTTAATCACTCCAACTATTTTTACTACTATCCCATCCCATCTACTTTACTACCCTTATGATATTGTTTCATATTGGAGCCCTAGCTGATCAGCTATTTGTTTAGGCATCACTGAGCTACTTGCCCCGAGTCTATCATGCAATTGTGCACTAGCTGATTTCCAATGATTAATGAAACATAGAAAGGAGGGGGCTTCAACATTTTACCTTGTTGTCCTCCATGATTCCCCTCAGGCTGGGCAGCATTTGTGAGCACTTTCTCTTGCATCTGAACTTGCTGATTCGAAGTTGGCCAGTCCTTCATGGCAGCTTGTAGCAAATCTCTTTGGCCTGGGATAGATAGGGATTCCCACATTGATATGTTGACATTTGTCTTCTTCATCTGATCGATGATACTAAATGGTGATGAAGGATCTCTTTGTTGTCCCTTTGTTTGCACATTCACTCCTTGCATGTGAGCAGCAACAACTGGTATTTGAGTTGGCCTAGGAGCTGTTCTTGGCTGCCCTTGTGCATTTACAATGGATTTTGTTTGCCAACCACTTGTGGAACCATAGAAGGTCGTGGATTGGTTGGAGCCAATGGCTATTCTTCACCCAAATTCCTCCTTTTTGACCTTGTGTTGGCTGCAACACCTTGGGAAACTGCCTGATTCATGCCACAAAAATCCTCTGCTTGCCAATTTACCAACGTGGTGTCATTTGGGGCTGATTGCTGTTGGAATGTTTCTTGTTGTTGGTTGTTTCCTTGACTGCCCTCACCCTCCACACCAGTAGTTGTCACCATTAATGCTTGATTCAAAGCACCATTGAAGCACATGGATTGGATATGAGGTTCATTGCATGGAAAACACCAGGTCATACTCCCGAGCAATGTTGTTTTGTGTTGGCACCAATGCCTTAGAGGCGAGATATGGCATTTGGATTGTAGGGCTGAAATAGTCTATTGGTAGGAGGCCTTGTTTGATTCATATTTGCAGCTGGATTAGGTGGTCTTTACGGTTGGTATGGCTGCTGTTAGGTTGAGCTTGGGGCTGGTAAGAAGGTCTAAAACCTTGGGCTTGTTGCCTCTTGAGAGTAACCAGCTCATTGCCTCTTGAGAGTAACCAACTCATTGCCTAGGTTTTGCAGCTGCTTCATGACTTCTTGAAGCTCATTTGGGAACTTGAGATGAAGTAGAAGCTTCATTTGAACTCGATTTCTAGGAGTGGGAGAAGGAGTCAAATTAGGTGCTTGATTGGTGTTTGGACTCTCTAAACTTGGAAACAATGGCATGGGAGGTCTAGGGGCAAGTTTTCCACTTGGATCAAACAATTTTCAGCCCTAATGGCAATGCTATAAGCCACGGGGATAGTTATGCCTCCCATGGATCTGAATCAACATAGAAATATCAGAATTTAGAGCTTTGAGATAGTAGAGAAAAGCACCTTCTCATGTTGCTTTGACTACCCACTGAATTCTCTCCCAAGTCTTTATAAATCTGAAGTTGAAATCGGTCACCGCTCATTGGGAGCTCTCTTAATGGTTGTCACTACTCCAAAGAGACAAGTTGTCTCCCTTCTCTCCAAATTGCTCACGAAGTGCTATACACAGCTGATTCCAATTTGTGATTGAACCAGCTCCAAGGCTTCTAAACCATTGCAATGCTTTCCCCTTGAATGAAGATGCCAGCAACTTGACAGCCACTTGCATCTCATTGATTTCATGAATTGCACAAAGGTTG
>JADAXU010000080.1:10000-12500 GCA_018340775.1 Taxus wallichiana var. yunnanensis | reverse complement strand
TGGAAAGCTGAGAAAGAGCTCTATCCAATGGTGCCATTTCCAAAAGGTTTTGAGTGCCTGAAAAGCAAAATTTTGTGACTGAGGCACAAGAGAGGGAAGAATGAGAGGAGTTAGCCACAAAATGAGCAGGGGGCACATTTTGGATAACAATTTTGGTGACTCAGAGGGGTCATCTGCCTGCTGGATGAAGTTACCAGTTTCCTGAAGCATCCATTGGGCATGGAGTCATGAGTTGTAGCCTGCAAACTGATCTGAACTTTGAAAACCTCCTCTCTGAGCCACTTGGAAACCCACTGAAATGGACTATGCAAGAGCAAAACCAGCACCACAAAAACTATGTACAAAACTAAAAATCATACATGCTCCAAATGGAACATGTAGAGTGTGCACAAGCACTTCTTTTACTGAAATCAAACCTACCTACTCTACCCTAATGGAAACAAAGGTGAGCTAAACAAACCCCGTAATCGGTTATGCAAAATAGCTTCCTTTCTTCAAAATTGGCAACCATGCAACTAATTTGGCATTGAACATGGCTGATTAGATGAATGGAAAATCAACAAGAAGCTGGTCTTCCACCCAAATCATCAAGGTATCAGCTGAAGGCAAATTCAATATCTCTTTTAGTTGTTCTGCATTTGGATTGGAGAGGTATGACAACTAATCCTTGGTTCTTTGTAGCTCATCCTCATGCTTAGAAGCAAGCATGACTGGTTGTGACTTCTCCTTTGGCTCCAATAAAGCCAAATACCTGATTGGGCAAGGTATGATCCATTTGATATGCCCATAGCCTTGATTTTCAACTCCAAAAATGGAGTCTTCTTGTAGACCTTCTTGGGTGGGTGATGAGGAAGCAATGGTAGAACCTTTCTGCCCTTTCTCCTCTTCCAATGAAGAACATGAAAGATTAAAATCTTCCAATCTTAGTTCCAAAGAGCTGCTATAAGATGCAAGCTGCTGCAAATGAATGCTCTCCTTCATGACAGCAGGCTCAAGTATTTGGGACGTGGAAGATGAAAGAGAGAATGGTGGAAACTCAACCGGTTCTTCTTCATCAAAACAGTCCTCCAAATCTGACAGATAAACTACCTCATTGTTGTCCTACTGCAAATGCTCAACTTCCTCCATGGTATCCTCTTGATCTGTAACTTGATCATCATGGTTTCTTTCATCCTCCAACATTGAGTTTGAGGGATCAAACTCTTCTTTAGCACTAGAACTTGAGAGAGATGAAGTAGAAAGAAGAATTGAAGGTTCTCTTGTAGCCTGCTTTGCGCTCAAAGCCCTTGGATCTACAATTTTCTCCTCCACAACTAGAATGTGCTCCTCTTCTTTTGGATTTGGAGCAGCTTCTCCCTCTTCTACTACTTGAAGACAATCTTGTTCTTGATAGAACTCTTCCTCTAGCACGAAGTTCGTTAAGTCAAACTCTTCAATCTGCTACTCTAGAGGACAAGTTGGGACTGTAGGATCTTCTTCAGAGCTTTCTTCCTCCATGGCTGATTGTGCAACTTGAATTGAATCAGCATTCTCTTCAATAGAATGCTAACATGGACACTACTTTCTGAGCAAACTGATTGCTGATCTGCTTCTTCTTTTTGCTCTTCTCCTACTGCAGCAAATTCAGTCCTAACCACCACTTGTTTTCCAACTCCAACCTCTTCTAAAGGCTTAACCATCAAGGGGATCTTTGTCATCCCAAATTTAAGAGCCCAACTCTTGAGACTTCGAATTTCTTCATCTTTGTTTGGCTTTTCTTTTTGTTGTTGTTTTCCTTGACTAGCATTCTAATTTTTATCCTCCCAACATGGATTTGGGAATGCAAGAGGAGAAGTGGATTGTAACTCAAATGATTTGGCAATTTTTTGTGGTGGTGGAGGAGGTAGAAACTCTTGTTTCTTTGGAGGAGAGGGTATTTCCATTAGCTCTTGTGGAGGGGATGACTGTTTGGAAGGAAAGGGGAAAGAAGAATTGAGATGGGGTGGAAGACTAGGGGATGGCGAAATGGAATTAACTCCTGGGGCAACATTGACTGGATTTAGAATTTGAAATTCCAAATGAGATGATGCTGCTTGAGTAATGGGAAGAGAAAAACCAGATGATGGTGTAGAACTTACCCATTGACAAGGTTGTTCAACACCAAGTGTATAGGCCTCTATTTCTGCTATCCATTGTGCAAGTTGGGGCAGCATCTTCATCATAAAGTCCAGCTTCTCCTGAGGGCTGAAGTGTCTTGGAAAAGGGCCTCCCCATGGACAAGGAGTCCTGCAACTAATTCTGAAAGCCTTCATTTGAGCTGCTGCTCTTGATTGCACCATCTTTGCCTCCATCTTTTGGATTTTTTCCACAAAATCTGCATCTTCCATTTGATTGTCTTCATTGCATGCGTACCCTTGTTCTTGATGTGCTTCACAACCAAACTGACTTTGGCACTGCTGCTCATATGGGTAGACATGCTGATTTTGAATTTGATCAAAATGCTGATTTTGAATTTGATCAA
>JADAXU010000080.1:0-5000 GCA_018340775.1 Taxus wallichiana var. yunnanensis | reverse complement strand
CTGATATCGGGACTGCTAATGCTTGGAGCTCCTTATTCGCCTTTTCAATGTTCAGGGATAAGCTGATATATTCGGCGATTACCTTTTCGCTATCTTTGAGAATCTGACTTCTCCAAGCAGAAACAGCCATGCCCTGCTCACCGATCTTTGAATATTCATTGATCTTGTCCTGACTGAGCAGCTCAGGAGTCTCGGCGGCAGTTGTGGGAGGTGCACTTCCCATCTTCTGTAAGGCCTGAAGCAGGTATTTATTCTGTTCTTTCAGCAGCCTTTTCTCTTCTTTGGCTTCTTGAAGCTTTTCACAAAGTGCATCAATCGCGGAACGAGCTTCCCCCTGGAGACTTTCAGAGGACGTCCCCATTGTGACTTGGGTCACTGTGAAATCTGCTGGAGACAGATCTTCTTTCTCTTTGGTGGGATCGGGGTAAGCTATTTCCAGGACTCTCTCACCTGCAGCGCTCTTTGAGAAGCGTGTAACCGGCTTGTGCTTCTTTGCTCCTTTAGCCGGAATAACCGAAAAGTCCATCGGAGCGATGGGGACTTTCCTCTTTGGCTGGCTCAGCTGCTGAGAGATCCAAGCTGGTCCTATTGAAGAAGGACCAGAGACAGAGGGGGAGGCAGCAACAGTAGAAGAGGGGAAGAACGTGGAGACACGCGGCGGTGGCATTGAAAGAATAGCCGCGGAGGTGTCCACGGGAGGAAGGGAAACCGGGGCTGCAGAAGACATAGGAAGGGAAGGGAGCCCGGAAAGGAGAGAAGAAATGGAAGGAGACAAATCAGCAAGAGAGGAGAAGATGGATGAAGAGGCAGGGGAAAGGGTAGAAGAAGGGGGAGAGGACACAACCAAAGGAGTGGTTGCTGACACCTGGGGAAGGAGAGGAAGAGAAGAAGAAGGGACAGAAGGAACCTCCGTAGTCGTAGCAACGCCGACATCCTGAGTGGATGGGCCTTCGGGAACGTCCTCCATGAACTCCTCTTCCAAAGTTATGACTTGTTCAGGCTCCGAGGGAAGAGGACTTTCAGGGGCTTCCTCCTGACTGGTGCTTGATTCACCTACTGCACCCTTGCCTTTTAGCTGCTTCTTTGATCTTGGAGGCGCATTACCCAAAGGAGAAGTTATAAAATCTACGCCGAGGTAGATCAATCCATTCATACGGCACCAGAGCTCCGTTCTCCGCATGGTTTCTTTGACCCTCTCCTCAATTGTCTGAGGAGCCTTGCTTCTATCAATGGCCGGGAAGGGCCAATTGTCCCCATCTGTGTTATTATACACCTTGTCTACTTCATCTTCCGAAGTTTGGAAGCCTTTGGGGACGATGGCCACTCCATACTGAATAATTTCTGCCAATGCTAAGCGGGAGTGATCCTGTCTCCTGAGTGCCACCTCATGGATGACGTCAATGTAAATGTCCTCAATTTGAGGGACATGGATAGGATCAAGCTTAGCCCTTGGCAAGCAGCCTCTTGGGTCGAATGTAGGCCTTGCTGGGAAATCATGCTTTAGATTGAGCAATTCTAGCTCGGCAAACATCTCCTTCGCCTTGTGATAGCTGGAACAAGTGTATCGGCCTACTGTGAGGGGGAAAGGAGTTCCACCCTTCTTTCTCTTCTGGCACTTCTCATGATATGTGACCAGCTGCCTTGACAATTCCAATAGAACCAGCTTTGGTCCAGCATACCTTGGCAACCTAGTGGGCTCGCCCAAGAAGTTAACCGCCCTCAGATAGGTGAATGTGGGAAATTGGGTGAACAAGGCCCCCCACTTTTCCACAGCAGAAACAGTATTCTTAATTGTGCGGCCATGAGTCAACTTTGGTCGCAGCATGCATATAATATGGTAGAAGAAAGCATCATTGATTTTTGAAAAGTGTTGGATGCTATTCTCCAGCTTTAGCTCTGGGTAGTATTCATATATCTTGGCCTGAGGCCAAGTTCCACTTCGGTGCAGCCCTGGATAGTCCCTTTCAGACGCTGCAGCATACACTACGTAGGAGTTCATATGAAACACTCCTGTTGTGGCAAACCTGTCAGCCGCCTTTCGAAATGGCGCTCGCTTATTATTTCCCAGTGCAGGCGCATCGGGCAAATTTTTGTTCATCGTCTCCAGGTACCGCAGCATCCATTTATGGAAGTAGTGGGCGTCTGAAAGCCCGAAGACTCTGCTCAGGAAAGTGATGGTGTCACTGAGTTCTTCGGAGAAGTCGCTTCGGTGGATAGTCTGGGGCCACCGGGTCACTACCTTCTTATTTTTGAGGTAGACTTCATTCATTAATTGCATGCATAGGTCCTCATTGCCCTCCCAGGTCTTGACACATTCTTCTTGGGTAACGGCCACGAAGCTTCGGTGATGAGGGATGCCAAGAATCTTTTCAAAATGGCGAGTGGTGAGGTCAATGACCACTTCTCCCTTACTATTTTCGACACACCTGGTGTCCTTGTTGTAAGATTGGGCAACCACCATTATGAACTCATTATTAATAGCGCTGACTGGAATCCCACCGGCGAAATGTAGAGCACTACCCATCAATTTATCCATCCAGGGGCTTCTTGTTACTTTCTGAGTTCTCACCCAGAATTCGTCCATGTCAATGTGGCCCAGTTCAGAATCTCTGACATCCATATTGCATTCCGCCTGAGATTCGGGCATTCTAACCCTTTGGTACTTATACTTCATTTCTTCCTCTGTTAGCTTAGCTTTTCCTCTTGGTTTGGCGGGTCTCTTGCTTGAGGTAGACATGTGTTCTTCAAGGCTTATCTGATGATCTGCACGTAGGAGGAGTGAAACCCAATCCAAGAAGCTTGAATTAGTCATTTGATTTTCAATGGGAACGCTAGCAGAAGAAAGAGTTAGAACTTTTAAGGCTCGGGGCGCAGGGCGCATGGAAAATGTATATAACAGGCTGAAAAGACAAGGCGCACAGGAAAAGGACGCAACAGAGGTAAAATTGGCGCCAAAGGCGCATGGCGCATGGATGAAGCAGACTGCATTTTATAGAAGGGCGCACAGGAAATGCATGCTACATTGATATTTGGTGCGCCCTTTGGCGCATGGGCAGATTTTGCGACATGGGAAAAAGACGCGCCAAAGGGATGAAGGAGGCGCGGGTTTTGAGCGCGTTACAGGCCGAAAGGGTGCGCCTAAGAGCGCATGATTTTTAACTGCAGCATGCTGGGTAGACGCGCCGAGGGGCGCGACTGTCTTCATTGCAACATGACGCAACAGTGCGCCATGGAGAACACTTTAATCATTTAGTCGTTTTTCAACTCAATCTTCCACCCGAAAGGAGGCTTGGTATGACAAGGTTTTTATAAGGAGGATCTCAGATGGCGCTGATGCGAAACCACCCCCCTTTTTCCAACAAATCCGGAAAGAGGAAAGGAGTAGGAAAAGAAGAAACCGACAGGACAGGGGAGAAACAAGCCCAACAAGGCCGGCTAGCCATTAAAGAGACAGACCATGCAAGCAACAAACAGACCCGCTAAAGAAATAAGCTCGAACGAGAGAAAACACAGACCAAGAACGTGAAAGCTTTCAAAAACAAACCAGGAGAACCACCTACCTCGAATATATATCGAAAATTTGTGGCGAGTGGGTCCACAGAGCAATGACGGCGACAGGGCAGAGCTGACAAATCCAGAGCGATCACGTGCTTGTCAAAATGGAATGAAAATGACAGGGCGGGCACCGTTATATATAACAAAACTTTGTCATAAATGCGCCACCTACTATTTGAAAAGGCGCGCGAAAACGACTGTCGACAGAGGAAAGCATGCGCCCTTTGGCGCATGGAAGTAACTGACAACAGGAGAATGGGTGCGACTTTTGCGCATAAAACGAGTTGTCGACATGAATTTATGTGCGCCCTTGGGCGCACCAAAACGTGGTGTAACAAGGAAAATACATGCGCCTTTTGGCGCATGGAAAAGAGGCGCGACAAATGATATGTCAACATCGAGGCGCATGCGCCTCGGCGCACGCAAATAAGGCTTAACATGCTTTGGCGCACCGAAAGACGTGTTGACATGGGAAACCATGCGCCAAAGGCTTTTTAAAGGGGCGCACCAAAACGTGGTGTTACAGTGCAAATCCATGCGCCCAGCCAAAAAGGCTCAAAAAGACTAAGTTCGAAAGCTAGATTTCCCGAGAAGGAATTTTAAATCGTTTCGAACGCGAGGGATCCCTATCGAGGGATCAAGACAAAAATTTTCGGTATGGTTATCGGTAAAATTGCCCTTGTCAATTTTACGGGATAACAGCTGGCTCCTCCTGGGGACTATCCTTGAGTAAACTCAGGGGTAGAGAATCCCAGATCACATGTGCCTATCCATTGGGTACGGAGTCAAAAACAAGGGGGACCGGAGGGAGAACAAAGGAAACACACAACAAACGAAAGCAAACACGCGACGAAAGCAAACACACAACCAAAATAAACTGTACAAAGAAGAGAGCAAGCTCTACTTCCTGAAGATCTTGAGATGTTGCCCGCTGTAGGGAAGCGGGAGTTCAGCTCCATCCAGATACGAGAGATAGAAACTATTCTCTCCATTGAGTTGTTTGATTTTGAAGGGCCCTCTCACAAGGAGTCAAACTTTCCATGCATACCCTTTGGCTCTCTTCGCTTGTCCCGAGAGAAGGACAAGATCTCCCACTTCAAAATCCCTCCGCTTGGCCTTCTTGTGAAAAGCTTCTTCACGTGATTCGATGTTCAAGATCCTGTCGACCACCCTTACTCTCTTTTCTTCAAGTTCCGCAAGGTACATGATTCTCTTCTCTAGAGAACTTTGAAAAGTTTCATCTTCGATAGCTTGTGCCAAGCGAAGAGCAGAAGTTCCGCTGAAATGGGAAGCTCGGCATCGTGCCATATAACACTTGAAAAGGTGACATGCCGAGAGATCTCTTGGGAGTAATACGGTCTCGCCCACAAAGCGTCGTCCTGACAAAGCCTTGTGCCACATTCGCTGGTTTGATTCCACCACTTCCGTATAATGGTCACTAGGTT
>JADAXU010000079.1:0-110144 GCA_018340775.1 Taxus wallichiana var. yunnanensis | reverse complement strand
AGATGATTGCATCTCCCATATAAGTGGCCCACAATGCTATCACGGGCACCGTGAACTGTTGTCTCTAGGGTGAGTCGTCTCCCGATGATCGGGACCCCAAGATACGGTAAACATCCTCTAAAGTGATGGTCCACTCACCGCGGACCCCTGGTAATCGGAAGGTGTTCCGATCAGCATCCCAATATGAGAACAAGTCACAAAGAATGTGACTGGAAGGAGCAACATGGGGCACACGCGATATACACAGTATACCGGCCACATTTGAAGAGTATCCTCCTCATCTGTGAGAGGGCATCTAACAACTGCCGGGAGCAGTCCACTCTCTCTCGGATCCACTGAATGTACTCCTCTCTCACCTGCATACACCCAAAAACACACAAAATAGAGCAAGTTAGCATCCAAGTGATACTAGAAAAATCATGAAAACATGTAGAAATGCTAAAAATGCAAAAAAATCTCAAACGAGATGTTCTTTTGGCATTACATGCATGAAAACCACCGCCTCGAGCGGGAGGCGGTTTTTGTAACCACCGCCTTAAGGGTGGCGGTCGTGGCCCAAAACCCACGTGGGTTTGTAATTTAAAAATCCTAAAACGCAAAAAAAAATTTGTTTAAGCTAAAAGCGAAGCCTACCCAAGAGGCGCCCCCACTAGATGGACCCTTTAAACCTAGCATTTTCAAAAATAGCCCCCACAACAAATATTTTAGCATTTTAAAATTAAGGGGGTAAAAAGGATAAATTGAAGAAAACTAATCTCGTGATCTCGCGAGGTTGATGTTCCGCTCGTGGAGGCATGATCACTATCTGTCACGAGACGTTTTGACTCTACTCATGTAAGAAACCGTCATTGTGGGTCCCGAGCTCAGAATCAATCAAATCAAACTCGCGCAAATGAATAGGAAAATGGGCCCACTTTCATATATATATCAAACCTGACTTGTTTTAAAAATGCCTTTTCGCGAGTTTGGAGCGCCACAGAGGTAAGTTTTTTATCCTCGCACAAATGGTATGTCCTCATTTCCTATTATTTTAGTATTTATTTTTCAAATTATTGTGTCTATCTGCACTTGAGTTCTCTTTTCGTTTTACAGGTGGCGGGAATTTTGGACGGCGTCATTTCAACACACGGACGTATCAGGTATAACTTCTAACTTCCCATTTCGGGACCGCCATACTCGGACCCACCGTTTTGTGCCTCTTCATGGCTAAAATTCTTCTCGAGATGGCGGCATATGTACGTACCCAAAATTATAGGTGCTGCGCCACCGAAACAACGTAAAACGTGCCCCAATGATGATACGGTCTCTCGCAAGGTGTTTGAGATCCAAAAATATCTCCAAGTGTGCGTTAACATCTCGCATGCCCCGCTTAGCCCCGCATGCTTTGTGTTTCCCATTTCCCCTCTTTTCTTGGCCTTTTTCTCTTGATGATGAAACCGCCGCCTGCACGGCGGCGGTCTCGTGACCGCTGCCCCAACGGGTGGCGGTCCATGTAACCGCCACCACCTCATGGCGGCGGTCCTTTATGCATTTTCCGAAATCTCTTTTAACACGACTCACGTAATTTCAATGTTTTACCATCTTTCTTTCACCGCCATAGGCTTGCATTTATGATTACGGTTCCTGGAATAGTGTTTTGCCATTGTTTATAGTTTAAGAGTTCTATTTGGTTTTTACCTTGGGTAAATGCAAATGCTATAAATAGTTGGCTTGTGCTCAAGCAAATGGCCCCTCAAATTTGCCTCTGAATTTCTCATTGCAATAGATTAGTCTCTTTTTTTGTAGATTCTTAGTTTCTTTCATTGCATGCCTAGTTAGTGTTGTTTTGCTGTTAGGAAGCCACATATCCATCTTGTGCATAGTCTTTGTTATCATTTTATCCATCCATTGGAGTAGAATAGTTTGTTTTCAATATGAAGCCATTAAAGTTACTGAGGTTTTGTTCTTCAAACAGGATAGTTTCGGAGTTACGGGCGTTTCATGTTGCATGACTTGCATAAATCCCGCTAATAATTGCATAAGCCAAGCTCTGTACTCTTGCGCTATCCCTCTTCTACTAGCATTGTATTCGATGTCGTATCTTGAGCTACCTTTGTCCCAATATCTACTTCGTTGATGCTAGCATTACACGCTTTTACGGATCCACGTGAACATGAAGGAATGAGGAGATCACACTTTGAGGGGACAAGATCACCTGAGACCATCGGATTCGCCATTGCCTGCGTGGAATCCAGGTTCTAGCTTTCAAAGTTCTAAATTAGAATCGTATCAAATAGAGTAGTTAATTGCTTTATTTCAGTTAATTTTACTTTCGATATTACCGGGGAAGTTGTGGGGATTGATAGTTTCTGAGAAACTATGATTCATTCCTCACTTCTGAGGTAGGATCGACAGTCTTGCAAATAGATTAGATCAGTTATTTCATTATTCAGAATAGGCTCACAGTTGCACAGACAAATAGCTATACTCGGTTATCTTGTTTGTTTTAAATTCTTATTTTTAGCCGTCAATTCTAGATATGTTAAATAGTTACTCTTTTAGATTCATTCGAATAGTTCATCAGAAAATACAAAAATAGAGAAATCATATATGCTATAGATATATTCAAAGTAGTTAAATTTCACTTTGTTGTAGTTAATTTATATTGTTGCTTCTGTATGACAATCACGGGACCTAGGGAGCCCAGAGAATATGTATTTGAGCCAATCGTGTCTCAACCCAATCTCATTACAGCAATAACTGATATAGATCAAAATCTTAGGATCCAAGTCTTCCGAACAACGGTGAACTTGCAACAAATCAGTTTCCAACTGCACGGGTTAAACATAGAAGACAATCAAGCGCACACGTTTTGGTCAAATCAGCCAAATCATAGATTACCTTATAAAAATATCCACATGACTGTAAAAGGGCTTGAAGAGAGAGCAAATGTTTAGTTGTGATCCTTTGGTCCCACAACTAGACGCAGGAGACATTCTCATAGACATAGATACTAGCCTAAGAATTCAGGTTGCAAGAACACCTATGAGATACTCTGAGAAGATCGCACAACTATTAATTTTGAATATAGAGGCTGAGAAAGCATATGATTATTGAATACTAGGGATTAGGGACTGAATTCGTACATGACCATAGCGAGGACCACAACAACCAGGGTCATGTTTGCGATCCACAAATCCCGAACCTAATGAATCCATAAGTGAATCGACATAGACACTAGCCTACGCTTTAGTATTCGAGATCCACTCCACTTCCACTTATCATCATTGAGCAGTTATCCTTGCTGACACAACAGCTAACAAAGCTAAGGAGTTGGACTAGGCAGAGAATCACCCATAGAGTCAATTATACCATCCTGCCTCTATGACCTTATCTGGAGATATACGAAACTATCTAAGACATTTTCCATGTATTCCACAACCTATAGACCGAATCACGCGAGCTCGATATTGATTGGAGCCTTTGAGTAGTCATCCTGGCCGATCGATCTATCACACCAGTTCAAGTTAGGAGGGCCTTCTTTGCCTTAGATTTGCAATTTCCACTAGTGCGTGTCGAAGACATTAGATTGCCTAATTAGTTTGTCTGTATCCCACACATATTCCATCCCTACCGGCTGTCTCAGCACAACCTCGGGAGGTCGGGTGCGAGGAAGAGTTATTTATAGATTCCCAAGCTCGCTTATCACTTTTCCGTCATACAATAACCTACTTGATTCCTAAATGAGCTCAATGATTCTAGATTTCAACATCTTATCAATATCTTCCTTTACCTTGATGTGTAGATTAGGATTCATCCTATAAGGCATCTTCCTAACATGGCACACACTTTTTGTTAACTTGATCTACATTTCACCCAACGAGGGATGCACTCCTTTCAACTCATGATAGCCTTGTGGGAATAAGTCATGTAAGTCACACAATAACTCAATTATCTTAGAAACCTCTTATTCGGACCAATAAACACCAATAATGGCCTCTTTGATTCTGCGCATATGTCCCAATTCTAACTTTCTTAATTTTCATAGGCTCATGGTAAGTGTGGGAATTTTTATCAGCACTATCCAAGACCTCATGTATACCTATAATGTGGGAAACATCTAAATTATCCACTTCTTAATCATCAATCATGTAGACCAAACTACCCTTCACTTTTACCAATCGGGAGCAGCCAAGACGCTCCTCATTTGTTTATTCTTCAAAGCGTGCCTCCAAATCTATCTCTCCAAACATATCTAGTAGGATTTCATTAACTTTTGCACTATCCCCCAACGTAAGGCACTTAATAATCTACGAGTGCTTCATTGAAAAGAGGTTTAGTAGACAAAAAAAAAAATGTATGGATAATACACGAGGTCATATCTTGCCAATCAATTGTTATCCTTTTTAACACCGCATGAACATACCATGCACATAAAACCACTTAGGCTGTAATAGAACTTATGTACCCAAAGTGATGGTGGCAGAGGCCTCCCCCTCTATCCAAAGTATCTCACACTTTTGAACGTGGTGCAAGAAAGAATCCTTACCATAAAATTTACATATCTTAGAGGGTACATTGTTCCTAAAATAACTAGTAGAGAGGGTGATTCTCACTTCTTGCCACTCCAAAAGGTTATCTTTATGTGTAGTCTACCATTGTGATGTTGTACATCATAGGGTATAAACTAGCATATTTATTCTTTCTAATTGGTCTTTCCACTTTGAGCTTCCATGGCATAAAAAAATACATAGGGATTTCCTTCACCCGGTATACCAAGGTACTGATTAATGCCCAAGTGTCTAACCATGCACGACATGCTTTTGTGAGTGATTATGCTCTTGATATTTCTCCCCACCATTTCATATATTCCATGTGCCCAGTTATCACAAGAAATACTTATAGTATCACTCATCATTGAGCATCATCCTTTGACTAACACCTTCCATAGATGGCTCAAGAAACTTAGGTTCTTTAACTATGCATGCATATATTACTTTGAAATCCTCTTCTCTCAAAGGTTTTACATAAGGAAAAATTTTCCCATCTATCATGGAATAATCACACGCTCTTCTTTGATCTAAAAATTGATATATCATTTATTAGAGTGCATATCAACATTGTTCACGTAACACGAGGGGTACCCAAACAATGTTAGAAACTATCTTCTTTGGAAAGTGCCAAGACCTCTAAGTCCCTAGTAAACTTGGCCCATTTTATAGTAATAATTCCATTCTTCAACACTCCAATGGGCGTGGCATTAGTCTTGTTTTCCATATATAACACATTTGAAGACATACTGTGATGGCATCCCCATTTGATTCCACATGTCCAAGGTGATTACATTTACTTCTACACATGTATCAATCAAAATGTTACTCAACAACCATCCATCAATAATTACATTCAACATGATCTCTTTATTGTATTCAAGACTGTGAGGTGGTAAGTTTTCATGTAATATCATCCTTTCACGCTCAACTCTAGCACATGATACAATTTCCCTTAACCATTCCCATAACAAAGGAATGATGTTTTCCTATCACATCATCTTATAAAAATCCTTCAAGTCATTAGCATCTTTACGAGGAATCTCAACTTCTTTTCCTACTATAACCTTTGCTCTTTCAAGCACTATATCTCACCTAGAAGTTTTTAATGACCTCCATAGTTTCTGATAAACTTACTTATGATGGGAAGGATCTAGATACTATACATGCCATACCTACTATTTTGAAGCAACAAGTTTCTACTTTGGGGTCTCACGAGTGCCCCGGACCTCAACACGTGTAGTTATTAACATATGTATTACCTCGGGGTCGGTACTAACCTCGGCATTCATTGGTCTTCCACAACGTGCTATAATCTAACCATTCCTACATCCTTATCCTGCTTGTGCTTCTTTCTCATATCCTCATACAAATATGGGCACTCCTCAAACTTGTGATTCTTTCTGCACCAGGAGTAAATAATGTTATGAGGGCATTCATGCTTATAATTATCGGGGATCCGAATGTGAAACAAGTCCCGATGGGAATTCACCTCTTCCACCGCCACAACCACAACCTCTGAATCCTCCACGGTAACCTCTACCTCTACCACCTCCATCAGAGTTCCCTTCATTGTGATTATGATTATGATGTTCACCTTGTTCCTTATAATTGTTTACAACATTAGTATGATGTATACTAGTTTCATGGCATCATGAATCTAATCTATCAATCAGTAATTCTTTGTATCATAAGTGGTAGACTTACCAATCTTACAATAACAAGACACATTCCTCCTTATCGCGTTACGCAACAAGGGACACCTACTTGGATCATGATCAAAATAACGAGATCTCACAATCTAGTAACATGGCAAACACCAATTTACGAGGAAGATATCCTTAGTATTTCCTTCCACCTCATAATATGTACACCAAATACCACTACACATCTCATGGGTGTATAAGCTAACAATTTTCCAATTGTTTCGCCTTGGCTATAATCTGTGTCTCCAAAATGGGATAAATCTAGTGTCTACGCTTCCAACTACCTTAGTGCATAGAGCTTCCTCCAAAACCTCACGTGGATCAGTAAACATTTTATGAGAAATTTACCTTTTAAAAGGTATGATAAAACCACCAAAAAACCAATGAGCATGTTGGCTAGGTTGAATATCATAAGAAAAATTGGATAAAAAAAAATTGAAAATGGGCATCATAATCCTGAAACTCTCACCATGCCCTACTTAATGTCCTTTAGTGCACCGATGTTTTCTTCGCAAACTTAGGTATATGAAACTTATCTAAGAAAGCATCATGCAACGCATTGTAGTTTACACAAGTCTAGTTCGATCATACTTCTTATACCAGCTATGTGTGCACCCTTACAAATTTGTAGCAAACTAACTTTCCTTATGCTTAACAATTTGTGATTCCCTTAGCGTACCATAGTATTTCACACATGTGTACATGCTCAGCTACATCTTCAATTCCTATGTATTACGGTAGGTGAAGATACATCTTGTAATAAACTTGCTAGGGTTGATGCAAAAGCTGTTCCCATTAGTCTCATAACTTGTATTTTCTCTAGTATTCCCTCCACCTCCAGAACCACTAGATCTACTAGATCCTAAACCACTTGATCCTTATGATCCTTTTCTGAAGTGGGAACCGGACCAAAGGAAGTGCTACCTTGATTCATAAATTTTGTGCTAATTGAACCCACATGGTCTATGAAGTTTTGTTACTTCTAGATGTGTGACCAACGTTCGACGAAGATGACAAGCCAAAAATATTCCTCCAAATAGACCTACAAATAACAAGGATGATGTTTAAGCTAACATAGATGCATGTGCTAGGTGATTAACTCCCCGTACTCAAAGGAAAGTGGAAGCTACACTTCATTACTGAAGTACCTACACTAGCTTGATTTTGAATAAGCTGTCTTAGGGACTAGAACACCAAACACAAGGGCTAGGTTGCTAGGTGGGATCAAATGCGCACCTCACGATCTTAATCATTCTTCATCGAGAATCCGTAGGGTATTCTCTCTTGCACTTTCCTAAATGAGGGAATACCAGTACTTAGGTTTCATGTCCTTTGCGTGAACCTCAAATCCTTCTTACATCACTTATCTCTACAACTCCATAGAATCCTCAGCACCACACTTCCTCTCCAATTCCCTCTCCCGCTTCGTTATACTTAAGACATATTTCCTCTTTCTACTTATCTATTGCTAGGTCTTCCATCTTTCACCACACTGCTCCTTCTCCTACGCATGGTGGGGTCTAACTAACCATAGATCACTCTTCCAAATCCAAGAGTTACCATTAAGGTATTAATCACTAAAGGGATAATGCGCAAATAAGATCCTCTAGGTTCACACAAGAACTAAAACTCAACAACCTTTGGACATGAATAAGTTGAAAAAACGTATTCCAAAGTGTAACTATGAAAAAATCCACTCCACTAGTGATTTACAATGTGTTTCCAAGAAAACTTCGGCATCATGCGAGTCTAATAATCTTCTTGAGTCCATAAAATTGATCTATACCTCCAATTTCTCTTTGATGCATATGCTATCAGCGACTCATAGAACTCTATAGAAAAACACAAAAATAATGTCTCATAAAACTCATGATATCTTGATGTTCTTTAACCCATGCATGAGCATGAAAATCGTGTATATCTGTGTGAGCAAATTCTTCCTCCAAATTGTCTACCCAACTCTTAATGCTAGAAAAAGTTAACCGATCGTCTTCATCATGCAACATCCTTGCAAAAAATTAAAAAGAGGTCCTAGAAATGGAACAAAAATGTAGTCTTTTATTTTACCAACAACAACCCAAGGCACGCCGACACATTACTTAGATAGATCGAGTGCTCACTAAAATCACGCAAGGGTGCCAAGTACCTCTTTTATGGCAGCCTTGTGAAGGTGTTAACATGAGAAGACATATCATTTAGATCCATAATAGCTATGTAAAGATAAACCTCAAGTAGATCTATATCAGAACCATATGCAAGAATGACTAAACAAGAATCAAGATTAGATTTACCATGCAAAACCCAATTACTGAGATATGTCAACAACCAATATCTAATTGTAAAGATCCATTCCTTTAATCAATGTGAAACACATAAGATGAATACATACATAAGAGTATAACCATAAGTCATGTGTGCTCATAAATAGTAGCATAACCTTACAAACATTCACGGGATACTAAAACCATGTAAATCTAATATATACATACATAAATACACACACACACATGCACGCGCACACACACACACACACACACACACAGAGAGAGAGAGAGAGAGAGAGAGAGAGAGAGAGAGAGAGAGAGTAGTGAGGACTTTCCCTTCACCGCTTATGCATCCTCAAAATAGGTTGCATGCTAAGAATAGCCATGCATTGCTTATAAAGATAACAAGTGAGCATGTAAGCTCTGCTAATAATAGATTATCTAATAATAACTATAGATATAATTAACTACAGATATAATCCTATTATTAGTGTAAAAATATGGATGTTGCTTCACTTTCCACTCATCCAAAATATTTTGGTGTGTCTTCTAAGTCTTCTACCAAACCATTTTCATCACTCTAGCTCAACCTAAGAAAAAGAGGTTAAGTGTCAAACTCGTGTCTTTCTAGGTGTGGATATTCAGGGACACAATTATGTCAAACTTACATGTCTATTCCCGTGCCCTTTTATACTTAGTCAATACTTTAGCTAGTCGACACTAGAGAACTGAGTGTTAGTATGGAGAAGGCCAAATAATACTAGAAGAATAATAAAAATTATTCCATTAGCATCATGAACTTGAATTATTTAAAGGAAAAAGAACAACCTTCAAGATTTCCCAGGACTATTGTGAGATCTAATTTGGTCCAGGGAAGAAGATGATATAACTCAAACTCATGCAAAATTAATGGGGAGAAAAATGCCAAATACTTTTCTTCATGGATGTATTATTTTATCAAGATAATCGAGAATGGAAAGCCTAGTTTTTGATTAAGCTCGGGATGAGATTATTATCAATAACATTGATAGACAAGCGTGTAGAATGTCCTTCAAAATTTGTTTTCAAGACGACATCCTATCTTGTGTATGCTAAAACAAAACATGGTGATTTTCCTAGGCTACGAACTCAAGGTACTTTGTAGATAAAATTCCAGTTCATGATTATTATCCACAATTGTCCTTTCTTGGGCATTTCAAGGAGTATAGACATGTCAATGACTTCTTTTTCTATGAATTCATTTGCAATCTTGACATTGATTTGAAGACAAAGAGGGTAAATGATGATGCATGGAATGCAATTTTACAGTATGGATGTATCCTTATTCACTTCTCTCATTCCACCTATTTGAAAATTTGTGGTTTCACTAGAACTCCAATTAAAATCCCGATGTATCCTACTGACAAGAGGAATTTTCTTGAGTTATGCAGAAAACTAATGGAACTTCATGATTTACAATAAGGAATTCATAGGGAAGTTATTCATTTTCCAGTTAGTATTGGGAAGTACCACTTTGTGCTAACATTCACAAAGATTAGAATATTGCTAAGGAAATGTTCCATAAATACACTCAAAGTAATTACAAAGCAAGAATGAACTTTGATTATAGGAATATTTCCAAAAATATGGTCTCATTGGATCATGCACATTTGCCTTCACTTGAGGATTTTTGGGTTGATTGCAGAGATGAGTTTGAAATTAGAAGAAGAGATTATAGCTAAATGAAAATACATCAAATATTAAGTTTTGGATTGGAAAACATTCCAAAGAAGATCTCAAGATGATGGGAAAGTAATTTTAGATGCTTACTATAAAGAAGGAGGTGATAATGCCCCATTTCCAGTAGTAAGAAATAAATCCAAGACAATTATGGAGAGAACATCAATAGTGTTTATTTATACTTCCAAATGGCTTCTTAGCCAAGGTTATTTTCTGGAAGAATCAGTCATGAATGATATAAATCAGGTGGGCATGAAGAGAAAGGAAGGCCCATGGGAGAGCAGTGGAGGGGCTACAAAATTGAAACCAATCAAGAAGCCCAGAACTGAACGAGTTCCTCCAAAGAAAACATCTCCAGAGAAAAATCTAGTTACAAAAGTCACCCCAGGTGATACTTCTCATTTATTGGTATCTTCATTAGTTGTTTCTCCTATAATTCAAGACCCTCCTACATAGGAGAGGTTGTGCTACCAACATTCAAGCCAACTACGTTCTTATTTCCTCAAGTTGTTTCAAAAACTCCATCTCCTCATCCTCCTCTTTGATCTCCACCGAACATTCCTCCTCCTACATCTTAAGGAGAACCATCAATTTCTATGCCAAAGGATATAAACGATCTTGTTATGGAAGGATCCTCACTCCATGAGGTATCCTAGCCATTGGAAAAGTGTAAAAACTTAGAGTAGAGTGTAGAGGTCTAAGAGGGATAAATTGAGAAAGAAAGTGGAGATGTTCATGATAAAATAGTTACAGTACCTCCAATGTAGAAGGATGTTGAGAAAGGAAAAGAATATGAAAGTGATGTTGATACAAGGACTAAAGAAGAGAAGGAGATTGAAGATCATTTAGTGATTAAGAAGATGGATGAATTGGAGAAAGTTTTGGTATAAGGTTATGCTCTGAGGATCCCAAGAAACAACCAAAAACAATTGTAATTTCATCTATGGAAGTGATTGGTCGGAAATGGTTGTTCATTCTAGTGCCCAAGCTTCTTCAGAACAAGATTTTGTAACTTGGTTAGCTGCATAGACACTTCCCAGTTCCAAGGAAGTGGTTAATTTAGAATAAATGGATCTTCAATTGTTGAAGAGTATTGAAAAGAAAGGAAGAAGATCCAAAGTAGCCAAGGTGACCTCTAAAATGATAATTGAACCTTTTGGAAAGAAATTTGCTGAAGTATCTACACCAGCAGTGGGAAAGAATAAAGAAGAATTGACTAGAGAAGATTTGGTGATAACAAGGGTTCCCAAGGGAAGTGACAACGAAGGATTAAATAAAGACACGCAAACACTAATAAACAACCTTTTTCTTAAGTTGGATGAATAAAAATAAAATAATACTAAGTTGAAGGAACAAACATCCAAGCTTTGTGACATAATCATGAAGGCTACGATGTCTTCAATGTAGTCACTTGCTAATAGGAGAACATGTGAATCCCGAGGCTGATCACCATAATGGAAGAGACTGGAGATAAAGAAAAGGATATAGATGAATGGGTGGATAACATTACCAAAGTAGCCATAGATTATTATAAGGAAATACTTGTGAAAGCAAATGATTACAATGAGAAATGGGACAAAGTGAAGAGCTTGAAGCGAGAGGTGACAATGGATGTAGAATTGTTGAACTATAACTAAATATTTTGGAAGAAATTGACTTACTTCAAGACAATGTGTTGATTAAGGAGAAGGTTGGACCTAAAATATCTGTAAAGAAAGTAAAAAAACATAATCGTCCTCTCTCATTCGGAAAAAGAATTATTAAGCATATAATGCAAAAGATGAAGCTTACGGAAAAACAAGTTGAGCTAACTTTAGATGAAATTAATGATGGAATATATGATGTAACAAACTATGGAACCTCCAAACCTCCAAAATAAATTGGAAAATTCCTTCAATTACTTCAACAAGAAGTAAATATTGACATCACACCCTTGAGTCATACATCTCTGGAAAAAAATGTCAAAAAATTAAGAAGATGTAAATTATTTAGGATCATGTCTCGGGAAGGTGAGGGGATGCTGCAATATTTTGGAGAAGGAATTATTCACATTGGAAATAGATATGGAAGCTACAAAAATGTAGATGATGATATGATTAAATACATGATAGATCAATATGCCATCTACCTAGCAAAGCACAAAGATGCAATGATTTATATGGTTGAGGGAAAGAATGAGGAAAAGATGAGGACAAGGGCAAAAAAAAATATTGAGCTGAAACTAAAGTCATACGAGTTGGAATAACTCTTCTTCTTATCCTTATTCTTCTACTTCTTCTTTACTTCTTCTCTTTACTCCTAATCTATAATCATTGTAAGACTTAAGAAATTTTGTGGTTAATCACCATTACTTCAAATTGTTTGATAAAGTAAATTACTTGGTGGTAGTCGGTTATTCCAGTTTTAATAGAAAAACATTCCAGATTTCTATGTGGCATACAAAAATATTTTGAGGAGAAACGAGCTCGAGTTTCTAACTATTTTTTTAGTTATTCATTATTTGAAGTATGATGGATATTGTCTCTTTGTACTTTACTTATGATAACTACAAATTGAAGAAGATACCTATGGGTTAAGGGATATTATAATTTTTGTAAACAAGCGCTTTACGTTGTATATGGTTGTTTTAGAATTTGCGTTGAAATAATTAGATGTGCATATTATAAATGGTTGAAAGATAAATAAGAAGAAAGGAGGTTTTGGTCAATATTTGTGTCTTCAAGTCTTCTTGTGAAAATTATGGAAAACAATGGTAAACTTTGTGTTATCCTTAGCTTTCATATGAGTTTGATTTTTTCATTTTCTTAAAATTGCATAAATAGTAAATGTTTGTTTATTTTATCTGATCGTAACTCAATCTGAAATCTACTTGTTCTTGAGCACACTTCTTTCACATCAGCTATCTCTATTTTCCACACCCCTTTCTTACTTCTACTAGTAATCACTTCACCACATAACTACTTACTTGTCTTTGTCAAATTGTTTAGCTATGATGCATGAGCTATTCAATTTAAGTAATACCACAATTTATTTTAAATGGGTCATAGAATAAAAAAATACCTCAAATGGGAGCTTCATCGTTAAATGAAGGGGATTTATCCCATGAATTCCTAGGTCTTATGTTTAAACGAGCAAAAGTGACAAGCGAGCGTTGTGGAATCTACAAGTGACTCTTCCTCACACCCGAAACTAGTTAGGCAATCTAATGTCTTGATGCATGCACACTAACGGAACTTGCGAATCTAAAGCAAAGAAAGCCCTCTAACTTGGGCTGGTGTGATAGATCGGTCGGCGAGGATGAGCTGCTCGAAGGCTCAATCAATATCGAGCTCGGCGTGATTCGATCTATGGGTTGTGGAATACGTGGAAAATGACCGGGATAGTTTCGTGTATTTCTCGGACGGGGTCATATGGTGGATGGTAAATGTAGTCAATTCTATGGACGGTTCTCGGCCTAGTCGAGAACTCTCTAGCTTTGTTAGTTGTTGTGTCTAGCAGGATAATTGTTCGATGATGATAGGTGGAAGTGGAGTAGACTGAATACTAGTGTGCGTAGGCCGGTGTCATGTCTAATTCTCCTGTGGATTCGTTGGGCTGCGGGATTTGTGGGTCCTGACCGTAGACTCTTAGTCGTTGTGGACTGTTATGGTGGTCATGCGTGAAATCAAGTCCTAATCCCTAATATCCGATGTCGTATGCTTTCTCGGCTTCATATTTAGGATCAATAAGCTGTGTGATTTTCTCAGAATACCCTACAGGCGTTCGTGCAACCTGGATTCTTAGGCTGGTATCTATATCTAGAAGAGTGTCTCCTGCATCTGGCTGTGGGACCAAAGGATCACAACCAAAGGTTTGTTCTCTTTCGAACCCTTCTACAGTCATATGAATGTTTTCCTAGGGTAATCTGTAGTTCGGTTGATTTGACCAAAACGTGTGTGCTTGGTCGTCTTCTATGTTTAGTCCGCTCAACTGAGAATTGATTTGTTGCAAGCTTACCATTGTTCGGAAGACTTGAATCCTAAGATTTTGATCTATATCGGTTATTGCCGTGATGAGATTGGGCTGAGGCACGATTGGCTCGAATATGTATTCCCTGGGCTCTCTAGGTCCCGTGATTGTCATACAAAAGTAACAAAGTAAATTAACTGTAACAAAATGAAATTTAACTATGTGAAGTGTATCTATAGCATATATGTTTTCTCTATTTTTTTGTGTTTTTCTGATGAACTTTACGAATTTAAGAAAACAACTATTTAAAATATCTAGAAAGACAACTAAAATAATAATTTAAAACAAACAAAATAACCGAGTGTAGCTATTTATGCATGTAATTTGTAGATCTATTCTAAACAATAAAATAGCTCATCTAATCTATTTGCAAGATTCTCGATCCTACCTCGAAGTGAGGAGTGAATCATAGTTTCTCGAAACTATCAATCCCCCCCATGACTTCCTGGCAATATCGAGAATAGAATTTACTTGAAATAAAGCAATTAACTACTCTATTTGATATGATTCTAACTAGAACTTTGAAAGCTAGAACACGGATTACTGCGAGACGTGGCGAATCCGATGGTGTGTGTGATCTTGTCCCCTCGGTGTGATCTCCTCGTTCCTTCATGTTCACGTGGATCCGAGAGAAAAGCGTGTAATGCTAGCATCAGCGAAGTAGATATTGGGATAAAGGCAGCTCGAATACACACCCGATACAATGCGAGTAGGAGAGGGATAGCGCAAGAGTACAGAGCTTGGCTTATGCAATTCCTAGCGGGATCTATTGCGAGTCATGCAACATAAAGCATCCAGAACCTGAAACTATCCTGTTTGAGGAGAAAAACCTGCAACTTTAATGGCTTCTAAGCTATTCTACTCCATGGATTGGATGAAATAACAACACTCTGCTTGCACAAGATGGATATGTGGCTTACCAACAGTAAAACAATGCTAACTAAGCATGTAATGAACTAAACTATGAATCTAAGCAAAATAAAAGACTGAATTACTGAAAATGAGAAGATGAGAAGTGAATGAGGGGCCATTTGCTTGAGCACAAGCCATCTATTTATAGCATTTGCATTTACCCAAGGTAAAAGCCAAATAGAACTCTTAAACTATAAACAATGGCAAAACACTATTCCGGGAACCGAGGAATCATAAATGCAAGCTTATGGCGGTGAAAGAAAGCTGGTAAAACGTTGAATTTACGTGAGTCATGTTAAAAGAGCTTTCTGGAAAATGCGTAAAGGACCGCCGCCCAGCGCGGGGCGGCGGTTATAGGACCGCCGCCCTGTTCAGGGCGGCGGTCACGAGACCGCCACCCAGGCAGGGCGGCGGTTTCGTCACTGAAGAGAAAAAGGCTAAGAAAAGAGGGGAAAAGGAAAAATAAAGCACGCGGGGGCTAAGCGGGGCATGCGGGATGTTAACGCACACTTGGAGAGCTTTTCGGATCCCGAACACCTTGCGAGGAGACCTGTATCATCATTGGGGCACGTGTCACGTTGTTACGACGATCTGATACCTTACAATTTTGGGTACGTACATATTGCCCCCTCGGAGAAGCATTTTAGCCATGAAGAGGCGTAAAATGGTGGGTCAGTATGGCGGTCCCGAAATGGGAAGTTAGAAGTTATACGATACATCCAGTGTGTTGAAATGGACGCCATCCAAATTCCCTTACTGCAAAAATGAAAAGAGAACTCAAGTGCAGATAGACACAATAGTTTGAAAAATAAACGCTAAAATAATAGGGAATGAGAACGTACCATTTGTGCGGGGATAGGAACTTACCTCCATCAGCGCTCCAAACCTGTGAAAAAGTCATTTTAAAATGAATCAGAGTCTATATATATATGAAAGTGGGCCCATTTTCCTATTCATTTGCGTGAGTCGATTTGATTGATTTTGAGCTCTGGGACCCACGGTGACGGTTTCTTGCGTGAGTAGAGTCAAAACGTCCGCGACGAGATAGCGATCATGCCTCCACGTGCGGCACATCGACCCATGAGATCACAGGTTAGTTTTCTTCAGTTTATCCTTTTTACCACCTTAAATTTGAAATGCTAAATACTTTGTCATGGGGGGGTAATTTTTGAAAATGTCAGTGTTGAAAGGTCCACCTAGGGGGTGCCTACTGGGTAGGCTTTGTTTTTAGGTAAAATGGTCATTTTTTACGTTTTTTAGGCTTTTTAAATTTAAAAACCCGCGTGGGTTTTGGACCACGACCCGCCCTGCCCGGGGGCGGCGGTTACATGGCCGCCACCACTGTTCGGGGCGGCGGTTACACCCGCCACCCCCTTAAGGCGGCGGTTCTGAAAACCCCCCCTGCTTTCGGGCGGCGGTTTTGCACAGAATGCAAAAGGAACCTCTTTTTGAGATTGTGTTTGTATTTTTAGCATTTCTACGTGCTTTCATGATTTTCTAGTATTACTTGGATGCTAACTTGCTTTGTTTTGTGTGTTTTTGGGTGTATGCAGGCGAGAGAGGAGTATATCCGGTGGAGTAGAGAGGGAGTGTGATTGGCTCCCAGGGGTACTAGATGCCCTCTCACAGGATGAGGAGGACACTCTTCAGTGGGCTGGGATACTACGCATTTCACGCGTGCCCCACGTTACACCATCTAGTCACATCCTTTGTGACTTGTTCTCATACTGGGATGCAGATCGGAACACCTTCCGATTGCCAGGGGTCCGCGGTGAGTGGACTATTACATTGGAGGACGTCTATCGCATTCTAGGGGTCCCGATCATCGGGAGACGACTCACCCTAGAGACAGCAGGCTCACGGGCACAGATTGCATAGTGGGCCACATATATGGGAGATGCAGTCATCTCCACGGGGTCGAAGAAGGGGGTGAGAGTTCGATCTATTCCTTCTTTTCCCATCCCCCTACTTCGCCAGGCCATCATGGGGATCCTTGCCTCGAGACTGATCGGGGACAAGGGAGGAGATACATTATTATACTGCTGGTCCCCCATTATTACACAGATAGAGGGCACGGTCGGATATATGCAGGGAGCGAGACATTCTTGGGACCACCTACCACGACTTATACAGGGTGGTGTCCGTTTACAGGGGCAGTCATTGAGCCACCCGACTCTAGTCATGAGTTGGGTCTATGAGCATTTCATCCCTTATGGCAGGGGTGTGGAGGTGGCAGATCCTGGAGCTGTGAGGGCAGCCAGATGGACAGAGACATGTCGGTGCTTAGAGCACCTCATCGGCCCGATTGCCTCCACGACTACTTGCCGACATGGAGGCCACACCATACCAGACTATGGCAGGCATATGGGGTGAGGAGGCTCTTACCTTGATCTCCTGCTCCACGACAGGGCAGCTTATTGATAGAGTGGGGCGAGTGGAGATGCACCCCTTTGGCCGAGTTCCTCAGCAGTTTGGCCTACCATACATGGGTATGCTTCCCCCAGTGGCGCCAGTATATAGATCAGTCCGAGAGGCCAGAGGGGGGCCTAGAGGCCGGGGTTGGACAGTGGTTACTCCTGGCATTCCTATTGCAGCCAGGAGGATAGTTCGTGCCAGAGGGAGAGCCGGTGCGCCTCAGGCACCTTTACTTCAGATTGCCGCGGGTCCTGCCCATAGCAGCGATGACCCCATTGAGGTAGACTCCGAGTCTGAGGAGTTTACGGGGGGGAGACAGAGGAGACCGAGGACAGTGATCCTGAGTGGCATGATACCCAGGATATCATGCAGGCGGAGAGGGCCGAGCAGAGTGCAGAGAGGGTGACTCTGGTTTCAGAGGAGCCACTCTCCCAGGGCCATGGGGAGGATGAGTCTATTGCGGGGCGTTACGTTGCTCCAGCCACGGGAGCCCCTCGGTCGGTAGCGGCGGCATCCGTGGCGGCGGCGCGATCCCATAGATCCCATCTTGGAGGCCTGGTGATCCGAGTAAGTTACCTTCTCCCCTCTCTAGTGTTTGTTTAACTTAAGATCATTTTAGTTGCTATCTTGTATCTTTTAATTTCTTGTTTGGTTTCTAATTTGTTTTCTCCTTGGTTTGCAGAGACCGCCGATGAGTGGCGGGACTTGATCCGCAGGGTATGTACTGATACCCTGATGATCCCCATGGAGAGGACCCACGCGAGAGCTATCCCGTGGATGTTGGGAGCCTTCGGGAGGCAGCGGAGACATACCGACGTCTTTGCTCCTGTCTGGCATGTGGCCAGGATGGTATCGACCCTTCGCACCGAGCTAGCGGGGTACAGGATGGCTGAGCGCTTGATGAGGAGCCATTCTCGTGGTGAGACTGCGGCTGCCCCTCGGGATCCTGAGCCCTCCGTGCATTCAGAGCGCCGCGTAGCCGAGTCCTAGGCGTGGGCGTGCACCTTCAGAGGGTCCGTAGGGATTGAGAAGCCACTTGGCTCTCGTAGATTTTGTACTATATATTCTTTTGTATATCCGGGCTCTTTGAGCGTTTTGACCATGCTTAGTGCATGATGGCATTGTATATAAACATTGATTATTTATATATATGCATTCGTTCTGGATCAAAATCTTGGCATTCATGGCTTTCTTTCTATTTCCAGTTTCCTCATGTATGCTATGATGTACGTTTATATGTTTCTTTTAGAATATATGCAATGGTGAACAAATGATGCAAGTGTTTTACTTTCCTTTTGTGTTTCATGATGCTGATATATGATGATGTAGATATAATGTGATTTTGAATCTTAGTTTCTGTAAGCAATTTTGGATACTTCATGTTTGTTTTGGCAAAGTGATGAAAACAAACCGGTATGATGAACAGATAAACCTGCCCCTACCCCCAACTCCACGCAACTAGTAAGATGCGAGGGCTTATCACCAAGAGTTGGGAAGGGCGCAAGTTATGAGGTGTAGTGAAATGATAGTGATGAAAGACAGACAAAGCTTTGGTGGAACCAAATTAGGACACCACAAGTCTACTCTACTCGAGTGACTTCATAGTTTTGGATGCAACTTGCTTTGCGGTTTATCCAGACTTAGACCCGTAGATGGCCACATAGTAGACAAAATCTGGGTTTTTAGGATTTTAACTCTCTTGGGACTTTGAACATCTGATTCATTTGTTTTTGACTCAAAGTTTCAAAGTTTGAATTGTTTGTGTATGACTTTTTGCATTTATTTGTCAAGAGGACCCCCTACACTTTGCCCCATGCTACTAGTAAGAAGCGTGGGTTTATCACCGTGGGCAAAGTATAGGCGAGTAAGGGCATTCCCATCCTTTCCCAACCCTACGTCACTAGTAAGAGATGCAAGCTCATCACCAAAGGTTGGTGGGGCAAGGAAATGTGTAAAATTAAAATTTTCTTTTGATCGATGTTTGACTTGTTTATTTGAGTAAAATGTCGGTATGTGTTTATTTCGAAAGAGATATACATATGGGATAGATGTGACACCATGAAGCTTCTAGAATAGAGACCATAGGCAAGACACCTACCTAAGAAGAAATCAAAAGTGAGAATAAACTTGCGAGATCTTGGTATGGTTACCGTTAAGACTTTGTCATGTCTAGCTTTATTTGATAAAATGATTCCGAGATAATTTGATGATATCATGAAAATGGAGAAGTATGATTAAAGTGTTTATGCCAACAACATCATGAGTTTGTAATGAATTGCTTTGAGAATAGATTCCTTAATCACCATTTGTGTATGAAACAAGCGGACAATATGATCCTAATCTATATGAAGATGCAATGATGTAGATATATATATATAAGTAGTGCTAGCTGCTTACACGTAAAAATGCTTGAGGTGTAGGGAATTGACTGTTTCACCAAATTCCTCACCTTCTAGCGTACATAAGAGGTATGCACCATTCCCATAGTCTTTCATGACTCGGTATGGGCCTAACCATTTAGGCGAATTTCCTTCCTTCGCCGGTCTTCTTGTCGATCCGGCTGTCTAGTCTTAGAACTAGATCACCTTCATATATGTCGCGTTCATAGACTTTCTTGTTATATTGCCGGCACATCCGGTCAGCATAGACTCTATGTCATTGTTCAGCATCTAACCTAGTTTCATCTAGGCTTTCTAGTTGGGAAAGACGTGCTTCTCTGTAAGCGTCTTCATCCAGAATCCCTTGTAATGAAATGCGGAGACTGGGTATTTCAACCTCGAGTGGGAGAACTGCCTCTGCCCCGAATACTAGTGAAAAAGGAGTTGCTCCCGTTGGTGTTTTTATTGAGGTTCGGTGGGCCCATAAGGCCGGATATAACTTCAAGTGCCAATCTCGTTTGTTTTCTTTCACCGTTTTAAGGAGAATGGCTTTTAGTGTTTTATTCGTCGCTTCAGCCTGTCCATTGGCTTGAGGGTAATACAAGGAAGCCGTATGATGGCTTATTTTAAATTTATTGCATAGCTCGCGAACCTCTTCATTCTTAAAAGAAGTTCCATTATCGGAGATAATGATTTGTGGGATACTGTACCTGCAAATGATTTGGTTTAAAATGAACTTGGCGATTACAGAACCAGGTACAGTAGTAAGAGGCATAGCCTCTACCCATTTGGTAAAATATTCGGTGGCCGTGATTATAAAATTATGGCCATCTGTGGATGAGGGAGAGAATTTCCCTATTAAATCTAGGCCCCATGTAGAAAAGGGCCATGGAGTAGCGATTGGTTGCAGAGCTTGTGCCGGCATATGGATCTCATGGGAGAATTCTTGGCACTATGACACTGCGTACGAACTCTATTGCGTCGTGTTCTAGAGTAGGCCAGAAATAGCCCATTCGATGTATTTTACGAGTGGTGGCATGACCACCGAAGTGGCCTCCACACATTCCACTATGGGATTCATGGAGAATCTTCTTGGATTCTTCTGTGTCGACACATCTTAGGAGCATTCCATCGACGCTTTCCGATAGAGCACTTGCTCTATAATGATGTATTTAGCTACGATAATACGTAACCACCTTCTTTGTTGTGGTGTAGCTCCTTCTGGATACGTATGGTCCATGATATAATTAATGATATCAGCGTACCAGGGACACTCAGAGATAGAGGGTCGGGTTTCGATGTAGTATACGCACTCATCTGGAAAATCTAAATCTACTAGATCACCTCCATCTAATGGGTTATCAGCTAACCAATCTGCGATGATTTGTCCTTTAACCGACTTCTGATTTACAAATGTTAATTTGAATTCCCCCATTAAGGTTATAAAACGTCCAGCCTTTTTAGACAAGGACCCTTGTGTGAGGAAAGTTCGTAAATGGTCCATTTTTACCATGACCCTTGTTTCTTGATTTAGCATATAATGTCTTAGGCGTTTGGTTGCAAAAACTATGGCGAGGCATTCTCGTTCTACTTGGGTATAACGTGTTTCATAGTCGAGCAACGTTTGGCTAATGAAATAAATCACGCGTTCTCTCTTGTCATCGTCTTCTTGAGCCAGCATGCAGGCTAGCGAGACATTGGTTGCTCGTGAATATAAAATTAATGGGTGATCTAGCTTAGGTGGCATTAGTGTAGGTGGTGATAACAGGAAACGCTTAACTGCATCAAAAGCTTCATTGCAGTCTTCAGTCCAATCAATGCTATAATCTTTCTTGAGTAAATTGTTGATTGGATGTATGGCGAAACTTAAGTCAGGATGAATCTTGGATTGCACCCGACTTTCGAGAAATGACACGATTCGATTCATCCGAAGGTGGAACCATTTCGAGGACAGCCCAAATTTTGGTTGGGTCAACATCTATCCCTCGTAACGATATGATGTAACCTAGGAGCTTCCCTCCTGTTACTCCAAAGACACATTTTACGGATTTAGCGTGACTCAGTACTCTATCGGTATGAGAGAATGATGCGGAGTATTTCCGGATGGTCCATGGCACTTCTTGGCCTTAGCCAACAAGTCATCTACGTAGGATTCCATGATTTTATGAATTAAATCATGAAATATATATGTCATAGCTCATTGGTATGTAGCACCCGGCATTCTTGAGACCAAATGGCATGACATAGCAATAAGTTCCCGAGGAGTTATAAACGTGGTTTTAGCTTGATCTTGTTCGGATATTTTAATTTGATTGTATCCGAGAATCCATCCATGAGAGACAAAAGTTCAAACCCAGTTGTTTGCATCAACAATGACATCAATGGATGGCAAGTCAGTCTTTAGGACACGCTTTGTTGATGTCTCGAAAATCTATGCGAGATGCGTATCTTTTCATTCTTCTTGAGAAGGGAATGATGTTAGACACCCATTGGGAGTAATCGGCGGCTTGATAAATCCTACTTGGAGGAGTTTTATTACCTCCTCTTTTACCATGAGAGCTACCTTGGGTTTCATGGGTCTCGATTTTGTTTAAGCGGCTTTGCATCAGATTTAGTGCGAGGTTGTGCACCGCGATGTGGGGTGACCCTGTCATTTCCTTATAATTAAATGCAAACGCCTTCTGATGTTCTTTGAGGATCTGAGTGTGTATTTCTACTTCCTCTGGGGTTAACGAGGACCCTAATTTCAATATCCTTGGTTCGTCTTCCGTTCTGATGTTAATATCAATTGTTTCTTCGATCAAAGAGGCGTTACCCTCTTCAAACTCAGGTGGCGCTGGAGGTAAATCCAAATCATCCCCATTTTCTACTGTGCATATGCTAGGTTCCATTTGTGAGGGAAGATCCACCATGGGATTTCCGAAGTAGGAAGACGAATGTGGGATTAAGGACAAATCTATCATATGATAGGAGAGATGTAGTGCCGCATAGGCGTTTAAGTAATCCAAAGTGGCCATATCACTATCAACATGGTCTAGGATAGTAGATTCATTTATGTTTAAAAGAGAATTTGTCATTGTCTTTATCAATGGTTCATCACGAAGGGATACCATGAAACGGGTATCCTCTAACTTATTGCTTGGAGTAAAATGTGATGCGGAAGTTCTTTATTGAATCGGAGAGATTTTCCTCTCGCGGGATTGCTTGATTGATATGAAGTCAAATTCCTTGCTTAAATCTAATACAACTTTTTGTAAAGTTGTAAATGCTCGGCTTTGGTTTCATATATCTCTACGAGACTTGGTTTCTTTACCAATTGTGAGTCTCTAAGACTACGATGTTATCAACACCAATTCTTTTAGCTAAGATGAGGCCAAGGAGGAGGGCTTCGTACTCGGCGCCATTGTTTGTGCACTCAAAAATTTAGTTTAAAGGCAAAAGGTAAGACTTTTCCTTCGGGGTGAGTGAAGATTACACCTGCCCCCGCTCATGTAACGACATCTAGCTCCATCAAAATGGAGTGTCAATATTTATTTGGGAATATGGATGTTTTGGGATATCTTGTGTTGTTTTGCATATTCTACTTCCACCATACAGAGATCCTCTGTTTGGAAGAGAGCGATGCCTAGGGGATATCCTATGCCTCTTGAATCGAATGGTAAGAATATTGGTAGATCATTTTCTAGCGATTCAACGATTTTTTTGCGGTAGTTCTTAATGATCTTTGCTTCTACAGTGTTAGCCTCATCTTTAGGGGTTGGGGTTACTTTGGCTAGGCTCATAGCTTCAAGATCTGTCGTAGGTACCAACTTTTCATTTGTTTTTGCGTCGGTAGGTTTATTAAGTTGATTTGTTGGGAGTTCAAACTCAGTGTACGCCTGGTCTTTTCTTTAAGTCAGCTAGGTGTACATCAAATGGTTTTGGATCACCTTTGGCCACGAATACCTTTCCTAAATGTAAAAACCTTACTTCTTGAAATAGTGTAGAAGGGATTGCCTTCATGCGGTGTATCCAAGGTCGGCCGAGGATCATATTATAGTTAGTTTCCCGATCTATAATATAAAACTCAGTCAAGATGGTTTTGGGTCCTAAGGTGACCGGTAATATTATAGTTCAATAGGGTGGCTTTAAGACTATCATAGCCCCTTAGTGTATTTCGAGTTGTGGAGCAATTGGTTTCTCCATACCCTAGCTTTTGGAGGAAAGAGAAGGGGACTATGTTAACTTCCACCCCATCGTCAACCATTGCACGCTTTACATAGTTGTTATAAACCCATACTTGCAAATGTAAGGTTGGATCACCTCGGCGTGCGATCTCAGCATCTGTCGGCATTTTGTTTATCTCGAATATGAATTCGACATCCCTATCTGCCTGCCCTGGAGGATGAACATCAAAGTCCACATGATTTACCTGTGTTTCAGGCGGTGGAGTGATGTTAATTAGATGACCTAAACCTAATGCTTCTAAAAGAGCAGCCCTGTGGGCAGGAGAGTTCTTTAGTAAGTCTAAGAATGAAATGTGCGAGAAGGTTTTTGTTAGGTCGTTAATCAAATCATAGGCTCCCACAGGTTTTACTACGATTTGTTGGATGTCATCTGCCTCTGGCAGGTGGCTTGGACTTGGCTGAGAGAAATACTCTCGCGTCCTTGTTATAGCTTCGATGGGTAGCTCAGCGTCTAACTCTACTAAACCGACTACCTTAGGTCGTGGTTGACTTCCTAGTTGCGGCGCAACTAATGGATTTAGCGAGGTCGAGGCTTCATGATCATTGTTTCCTGTCATTGCACCTTTGTTCGTCCCAGTTGGATTTAGCTTGTTGTTATCGTGATTTGGGAGTGGATCATTAAAGATCTTCAGGGGTGCGTTTTGAGGGGAAACTACCCCTGAAAAGGTATTTGACGTTGGTGACGTAGGATCTGCTAAGAACATATCCATAAAAAGTTGTTTTTTCATCATCGGCAAGCGTTGCATGAATTTATTGTAGTCACGGCACGTTCTAGTGTCATGGCCCCAAATTTTGTGGAAACCACAATATGAATTAGGATTGTAATTCCTAGTTTGTTGATTTGATGTGTATTGTGGCCCAAAATTTTGATCAAACCGTTGTCTATTAAAATTTTGCGTTTGTTGTCTTTGGTTTGAATTCTGGTTTTGGTACCTAGTTGAATTTTGGCTTGGACCTGTACACCATGTTGTTGTTGTTGTTGTTGTTGTTGTTGTTGTTGTTGTGGATGATTAAAATCCACTGCATTGACTGTCGGGGTAAAGTTGTTGTTTCGTTGGTTGTTTATTTGTGATGGAGTATTGACAATATTTACCTTTTTAGGTTGGTCGGTTACTCCATCTGTTGTTACACCCCGATTTTTGTTAAGGATTTTAGGTCCTTGATTGACGTTCGTGGTAGTGGGATAAGTTGTAGTGTTCTGATTGGGGGTGATTAACCTCCCATTTGCTCCATATGTTTTGCGACCACTATCAATTGCTGCTTGATCTATTCGAAGA
Source organism: Taxus wallichiana var. yunnanensis (assembly GCA_018340775.1). Classification (NCBI taxonomy): domain Eukaryota; kingdom Viridiplantae; phylum Streptophyta; class Pinopsida; order Cupressales; family Taxaceae; genus Taxus; species Taxus wallichiana. The sequence continues at coordinate 84,710 of JADAXU010000079.1, read as the reverse complement.
GCACTCTCTAGTACTTCATCGTAAGTTCGTAATGGGAACTTTTGGACTTCTTCCTTCACTTCTCTGCTAAGCGAATGAAGGAATAAATCACATAGTTCCATTTGATCCATGTTTGGAGCACTTGCCGAGGAATAAAGGGTATGCGCCACCTTTGGATGAAATGGGCGACAGATTCGTTGTGTTCTTGTTTGATGTGTAAGAACTCCCTGATTCCTGTTCTTAATAGTTTGTTCATGTCGAAGGCCTTGATGAACTCTGAAATGAGTTGTTTGAATGAATGGATGGAAGCCTCAGGTATTCTATAATACCAATCGAGCGATGCCTTCGAGGTTTTGGGAATATTTTAGCAACAACCCCATCCCATGGGAGTAGTTCTCGAATGGCTGTAGCGTAAGCTTTGATATGCGCATTTGGATCTCCCTCTCCTTTGTATTTGGGAAAATCGGGAAGAGGTCTTGGAAGCATGATGCTTCGTATGGTGAAATCCAAGGGTTCTTTCAAATATTCTGAGTAAGTCCCTATCGCATATGTTTCGACCATTGATGGCGCCTGTTGAGGGAGCGGTGGTGGGATGGGTTGTTGATATGGCGCAGCGTATGCGTTGGCAGGGGCATAAGGAAGCCCCTGTGTTTGAGAAAAAATGCCGGAGAGGAGAACATATCCCCTTGTGGTGATTTGGAGTATATGTTTAAGTATGACGGGGTCTTATCCGAGAATGGATTGTTACATACTAGGCCGGGAGGAGCAGTGCTTTAGAGATGGTGGGTCTAGTTGGCATTTGTTGTGAATCTTGAGGAGTCATGCCTAACGTGCCTACTCCTGTGAGGAGATCCACTTGGCTAGGATGGTGTGGAGGATTGGAACTCCTTGCTTGCATGAATTGCAATTTTGACTTGCTTGGGCAAGTTCTAACCCTCTAACCTTTTCTATTAGAGTTGAAATGACTTCATTTGGTGAAGTCACGATATTCTGCCTTGGTGGCATTTGTTGTATACCATGGTTTTGTATAGGCATGTGATATCCTGCTATGAACTGATCACTATCTTGCCAAGTTTCTCTGAGAGTATTTCCTATATGCAGTGGCATAGAGGTATTTTCTTGAAAAGAGACCTCGGGTTGTGGTTGTAAACCTCCTACAGGTGGATACATACCTCGAGAACGTTGGTCATTCCTGGCATAACGTACCAAATATTCATCGTCTAAACCTTGGTATGAGTCTGATTGTCTACTAATTTGTGGTCTAAGTAGTACCTGAGGAGATGAACCAGATTCTCGGTGAACGTCATATTGTTCGAGCCTGAAGGCTCTGTTTGTTGCATTTGAGCGAGTTGTTCCAACTCCTCTGTTTGGAAGGATGAGCTATATCTGATCCTTGGAGTTTGTGTTGACAACTGACTAGTTGAATAGTTGTCACCCCACACTGAGAGCGAGGGTGATGATTGTCTATTTTGTTGGGCGTAGTATGCCTCAAGACCCAAGAGGGGTCTGCCATATGCATCGAATCCCGACATATTCGGGGGGTATATGAATACCCACAGAATAATGGGAAGGAGCGAAGGTGAAAGCCAATGAGGCGGAGAAGATGAAAAGTATACTAAACTTGGAAGAACACGTAATACTATGACTCCGAACTAGAAAGTAGGAAGTTCACGTCAGCTTCACTAATTTTGTTTGTTTCACGTCGGGTTCACCAATTTTGTACGACGGAAAAGTGACAAGCGAGCGTGGGAATCTACAAGTGACTCTTCCTCACACCCGACCTCCCGAGGTCGTGCCGAGACAGCCAGTGGGGATGGAATATGTGTGAGATACAGACAAACTAGTTAGGCAATCTAATGTCTTGATGCGCACTAACGGAACTTGTGAAATCTAAAGCAAAGAAAGCCCTCCTAACTTGGGCTGGTGTGATAGATCGGTCAGCAAGGATGACTACTCGAAGGCTCCAATCAATATCGAGCTCTGGCGTGATTCGATCTATGGGTTGTGGAATACGTGGAAAATGACCCGGGATAGTTTCGTGTATTTCTCCGGACAGGGTCATATGGTGGATGGTAAATGTAGTCAATTCTATGGACGGTTCTCTGGCCTAGTCCAGAACTCTCTAGCTTTGTTAGCTGTTGTGTCTAGCAAGGATAATTGTTCGATGATGATAGGTGGAAGTGGAGTAGACTGGAATACTAGTGTGCGTAGGCCGATGTCTGTCATGTCTAATTCTCCTGTGGATTCGTTGGGCTGCGGGATTTGTGGGTCACAACCGTAGACTCTTAGTCGTTGTGGACCTGTTATGGTCATGCGTGAAATCAAGTCCTAATCCCTAATATCCAGTAATCGTATGCTTTCTCAGCTTCTATATTTAGGATCAATAACTGTGTGATTTTCTCAGAATACCCTACAGGTGTTCGTGCAACCTGGATTCTTAGGCTGGTATCTATATCTAGAAGAGTGTCTCTGCATCATCATTGTGTGGGACCAAGGATCACAACCAAAGGTTTGTTCTCTTTCGAACCCTTCTACAGTCATATGAATGTTTGCCTAGGGTAATCTGTAGTTCGGTTGATTTGACCAAAATGTGTGTGCTTGGTCGTCTTCTATGTTTAGTCCGCTCAACTGAGAATTGATTTGTTGCAAGCTTACCGTTGTTCGGAAGACTTGAATCCTAAGATTTTGATCTATATCGGTTATTGCCATGATGAGATTGGGTTGGGGCACGATTGGCTCGAATATGTATTCCCTGGGCTCTCTAGGTCCCGTGATTGTCATACAAAAGTAACAAAGTAAATTAACTGTAACAAAATGAAATTTAACTATGTGAAGTGTATCTATAGCATATATGTTTTCTCTATTTTTTTGTGTTTTTCTGATGAACTTTACGAATTTAAGAAAACAGCTATTTAAAATATCTAGAAAGACAACTAAAATAATAATTTAAAACAAACAAAATAACCGAGTGTAGCTATTTGTCTGTGTAATTTGTAGATCTATTCTAAACAATAAAATAGCTCATCTAATCTATTTGCAAGATTCTCGATCCTACCTCAGAAGTGAGGAGTGAATCATAGTTTCTCAGAAACTATCAATCCCCACAGCTTCCCTGGCAATATCGAGAATAGAATTTACTGAAATAAAGCAATTAACTACTCTATTTGATATGATTCTAACTAGAACTTTGAAAGCTAGAACACGGATTACTGCGAGCACGTGGCGAATCCGATGGTGTGTGTGATCTTGTCCCCTCAGTGTGATCTCCTCGTTCCTTCGTGTTCACGTGGATCCAGAAAAGCGTGTAATGCTAGCATCAACAGAAGTAGATATTGGGATAAAGGCAGCTCAGAATACACACCGAATACAATGCGAGTAGGAGAGGGATAGCGCAAGAGTACAGAGCTTGGCTTATGCGATTCTAGCGGGATCTATTGCGAGTCATGCAACATAAAGCATCCAGAGACACACGAAACTATCATGTTTGAGGAGCAAAACCTACAACTTTAATGGCTTCCTAAGCTATTCTACTCCAATGGATTGGATGAAATAACAACACTGCTTGCACAAGATGGATATGTGGCTTACCAACAGTAAAACAATGCTAACTAAGCATGTAATGAACTAAACTATGAATCCTAAGCAAAATAAAAGACTGAATTACTGAAAATGAGAAGATGAGAAGTGAATGAGGGGCCATTTTCTTGAGCACAAGCCATCTATTTATAGCATTTGCATTTACCCAAGGTAAAAGCCAAATAGAACTCTTAAACTATAAACAATGGCAAAACACTATTCCAGGGAACCAGAATCATAAATGCAAGCTTATGGCGGTGAAAGAAAGCTGGTAAAATGTTGAATTTATGTGAGTCATGTTAAAAGAGCTTTCTGGAAAATGCGTAAAGGACCGCCACCTGCAGGGGGGCGGTGGTTCTGAGGCCACCGCCACCTACAGTTCGGGGGCGGTGGTCACGAGACCCACTTGCCCGAGCGGGCGGCGGTTTCATCATTGAAGAAAAAAAGGCTAAGAAGTGGAGAAAGATAAAGATAAAATGAGGAGGTGGTGGGAAGCCTAGGAAGAATGAATGTGTGGGAGACCCGATGTTTTTGAAGGGAAAGGAAAAACTAATATAATAAAAAATTATATGTTTAGCACAATTAATATAATGATATCAACTATCATGCCAACAATGTAACAACCATAACTAAATAAAGAAAGAGCCCTGGAAACCTAAAACCCTAACAAAGTAAATTTCTAGGATCTCTCTAAGTTTCCTTAGCCTTGATAGCAAGACCTTGATGTGGTATCTAATATCACATAACTTGTAAGCTAAAGGAGTGCAATTTGAAACCATGTATAATTCCTTTGAGGGAGATAATATTTAATTTCCCATATAATGTTATGAACTCGTGAAATTTTTTCTACTCCTAAGAAAATCAATCTCCCCTCTAGGAAAAAAAAAAATTAGTTGCCCATTGTAATGCTTTATGAAAAGATGAAAGTGGTGCCTACTTCTAAAAATCACTCTTAATCCTTCCATGAATTATATATATAAGAACGTGCCTCTATCTTGCTAATTTTCTACGAGTACTCCTTTAATAATGTTTCCTATATATTAATAATTTGTTTGTTATATTTATGTAGACACTCAAATTTGAAATTTACACTTTTACAACACTTAATTTGTGACAATGCACTCTTGCTTTATGATAAATAGCAATTCTCCATTCTTTCTTAGAACTTTTCAAGGTCTCTTGTTTATCCTTACAAACCGACATCTCGATGAATTAGAATGCAATGCTGAAAATCCATAGATAAACATTAGTTGTGAGCTCAAAACTTAATTTTGCATGTTTTCTACCCTAGTTAGGGTCATACAATTTAGTCAAGAATGTGTATCCGGTCATGGGTGACTTGCAGTCTTGGATTAACATGTCTTCTAACTTTTCTTTCAAATTGATATCTTTTTTTGGGTCTTATACTTCATTTGGGTTGTCCTTTCTTAGATAAATCATCTATGGAACCTTATATAAAAAAGTAAACACTACCTCATTAGATAACCTAGAAATAATATGGTAGTGCATTGATACACTCACTTTCTACACTTGAAAAATTTACTCACATAAAATATTGAAATAAATTGCCTAAATCTTAATTGTTATGTAGTAGTAAATAATATATGCAATTAAGTACATAATAGACCCAAGAAAATTAAGCTAGAAATATGAAACCCTAGTTGCAAAGATAAGAAGACTTAGTTGATTCAAACCAAATTATCTGGATGTTCCAAAGTGATGACTAGATGAACAGAGAGGGAGAAATGTCACACAGAGCCTCAAAAAATGTGTGAGTAAAGATCTTCCTGATTGGGTGCCTACAAATGGGAAGGGTCACCTCAGGGGCCCTAGACCTACTTTGGGTGCCTATGACTACTCAAAACCTCAAAAACCTCCTTCACTAGGGTCACGAAGATGTTCATTCCTTTACTTCTTATCTCATAGTATGTCACACAATGATCACATGTCATGATAACCTATAATAAAATATTGACTATAAAACCCTCAAAGTGCATCAAATCCCAAAAAGAAAAGAATGCAAATGAGGGGTTGACTATCCTCAACTTGTCAAATGAGTGAACTTATTATGACTGAGCATTGCACTACATTTCATACCCAATGTAGTTCTAGGTGTGTGTGTGTGTGTGTGTGTGTGTGCCCTAGGTGGCTCTTGTGTGAATAGCTAGATGTAGAAAATGTAATAGATGTGTGCATGGAATAGAATGAACTTCCCCTCCTATGAAGTGTATGTAGAAGAATGCAGTCCCTTTCCCTTGAATGGATGCTAGAATGGATGCTTGAATGCTCTTGAATAGCCTTTGGATGCAACCTTAGGTGGTGATAGCTAATGCTTAGTGCTTGGTCCTTTATTATGATCACATAACTTTATATTTATATGATTCCCTTGCTTGAATTTTGTAATTAACCCCAAAAAGGCCAACTACCAAAAATATAAGATGCTCAAATGGCTAGAAAGGACCCAAAAGATGTGAGTAAAAGTAAAAGAGGTCGGGGGCACCCAGAGGGGATGGGGGCACCTAACGCTGGCATCCTGGTTGGGCTGTGTGTCCAAGATGAGAAATGTCGAAGGTGTGAAAAGATAAATAGACTAAGCTAAAAAGAGTGTAAGACCAAAAGTGGCAACAAAAAGAAAAGAAAATATGGCCAAAGACATGGGTTAATTAGTACTTTTCTTACTTAGGAATCATATGAATAGTAGTATGCAATCAAGACTAGATAATTACCCAAAGTGCATGATTTTGTGTCTACATTTTCCCCACTTTATGTTGTTGAGTGAAATGCTCGATAACATAAAGTAGATAAGAGATGTGTACCTTGATAACCATGTAGATCGATGGTGAAAGCATGTGTGAGAGACAAGAAAAAGTGTGGAGTGATAAAAATGTGAGCATGGAAACTAGAGAGGAGAAAGTGCAAAAAGTGATGATGATGATGATGACCTAGGGTAGAAACACGTGTGTAGATGTCATGATGTGTACATTTGTACCTATTGTTGATGTCGATGTTGATGTGATTGATGTTGTTGATGTTGTGTGTGATGTATGATGTTGACTACCACTTCCCATAAGGATGGACCTAAAAAAGAAAAAAATCAAAGTAGTCAAATACACATGTATATGATCAAAATGATGTGTGTATAAAAAAATATGTAAAATGTGAAAATGTGAAAAAGGAACATGTGCACCTGATCCATGATGAGAAAAAGAGTGTAGAAAGGATCTTGAAGATGATGTAGAAGAATGATTTTTTTGGGATCTCATGCCAGGTTGTGTTGATACTGTGAGTTTTTTTTGGGTGATCTCATGCCAAGAACTGAAGAAGTGTAGGGAGAAAATTCTGGTGTCATCCTCCAACCTTTAACTACTTCCCAAAATATGGAACACCACTACAGATGGTGTGTAAAAATATGATCTGGTTCGACCAATTCTGATCCAATGCAAAAGTAGAAAATGTTGTGTATGTAGTGTATGTATGTTGAGTGCTAAGGATTGTGTGCCTATAAAATCCATTGTGTGAAGTGTTGTAGACTGTGTTGAACTGAAAAATGTTGTGTAACTTCCCCTAGTCACAGGCATCTAGGAAGGGTTAAGGGCACCCAAGCACTACTATCTCTAGTCTAGGCATTAGTGTTGTGTGTTGTGTAAGGAGGACCCAAGTCAGATTTTGAGCCCTGTTTGATGTTGATGACTGTGTTGTACCGTATTGTGTTGTGTTGTGTGTGATGTATATGACTAAACTGTTATGGGGTGACTGATTTCACCCAAATGATGCCCCCCCTCATTTGGGGTGCATGCGATGTGTCATTGAGGAGTATGCGGCCCAAAGGAGGACCGACCATTGTGCTAAAATGTGCCCTGTAGGGGGGGAGGTGTGCTTGGTAGAAACCAAGGCACACACAAAAAAAGTGGCTAGGAGACAAGTGTTAGTACAAGAAAAGAAAAAAAACATGTATGTAAAATGTAAGCTAAAGATAAGTAGACAAAAATGTAAGCTAAGATGTAAGAAGACAATATGCAAGAAGACAATGTAGACCATGAAAAGTGGGTTTCAAACATGGGACATCACTCACGATGTCACAAGACAATCAAGGCCAAGATAGGCCAAAAGTAGACAAAGTGTGCACACAACAAAAGGGAAAATCCACAAAAAATGGCATACAATGAAAAAAAAAAAAATAAAGCAATGTAACAAAAACCATGGAAGAAATAGACCTACAAAAAAAATGTTGCACATGAAGCACCCCATTAGCATGTTAGAAAGATAAAAAAGTATGTCAAAACATGTATAATCCGATAAAGTAATGTGCTATGAAAAAATGAAACAATAACACATGTAGTGTATAAAAGTGGATGCCCCCAGAGCCATTGTGGGACTGGTAATAGGTATTGTGCCAAACATCCATGTTGTGTGTATGATCTGTAGAATCTGTGATCACAACTAGAAAGAAAGTGAACATGCATGTGTGTATATGAAAAGATAATGACATACAAGATATCTATCTAGCATGTGTAATAAAGTGTACATGTAAAAGCATAAGTAAAAAAGAGTAAATGTGACCAAGATATGCAATATGTTGTGGATGAGATGGAATGGAATGCAGAAGTGAATGATAGGAGCATCATGTGCCCCCCAGTGGATGTGTATGTGAGATGAGGTTCATTTATACATGCCCCCTCAACAATCAAGAATGAACCATAGAAAAGAGTGTGTCATCGGAAATGGTTTGAATTGTGTGTACTAGAAAGATGTGATCGTCAAAGTGTAATGTAAAGTGTGAGTGAGTGTAAGTGTGTGTGAGTGATTTGATGAGTGAGTGAGTGAACCATGTGAGTGTGTGAGTGATGTCATTTGAGATGTAGACCCTCAACATTGAGTGAGTATGGAGTGGAAACTAGAGTGTCATAGGGTAATGACCATGTAGAAGTGTGTAAATGTGTGATGTAGAAAATGTGATATGTCATGAAAAGATGTGTGTGTGTATGATGTAGTGAATGTATGAATGTGTGTGAGAAGTGTGAATGTAAGTGTGAAATAGTGTGATGAGTAGATGTGTATGTGTATGTGTAGTGAGTGTGTATGTGTGTGTGTGTAGTGTGTAGTAGTGTGTGTGTAGTGTGTGTGAGGTTCATGTGTATAGTATGCCCTCAATAGTCAAGTGTGAACCATAGCACGAGAGTGTGTCATCGGGTAATGATGATACTAATGTATCAAATGTGTATGTTGTATGTGAGAGATGATGAGATGTGAAATGATGAGAGATATAGATGATGTGTGTGATGATAAGGGGGGAGAAAGAAATAGTGTGATGCCCCCAAGTGTGTGATGATGAATGTGTTATCCGATGAAAGTGAAAGATGAGGGTCCTCCACCCAATGCTTGTGGAGATGAAGGTGTGATCATGCTCTAAGAGTGGTGGTATATGAGATAGATGATGTGTATATGAATGAAGCCTATATGCATGTGATCCATGAGTATATGTGAGATGATGGATGACATCCTATGTGTAATAGAATGGAGGTGATGGACACCTATGTGTAAAAAACGTGAGAGTGTGATGGATGACCTATGTGAAAAAAATGATGAGGTGATGGACACCTATGTGAAGCAAAATGTGGAGGTGATGGACACCTATGTGAAATAGAAAAACGGAGGTGATGGACACCTATGTGAAAGAAAAATGAGGAGGTGATGTGATATATGCCTAGAGTGAAGGAGTTTTTCTAGGTGGACCTAGACTGATGTGATGGACTAGTGATGATGATGAGACCATGTAGGTTGTGTGTGAAATAGGTGAGCTAGGAGCATATTGTGCTTTAGTTTTGAGAGGTCATGGGGGGACCTAGATGCTCTAGCTAATGTAATGGAAACCTCAAGAGGAGGTTGTGGCCATGGTGTAGATGGATGGAACACCATTGATAGAAATGACTTGTTTTATGAATGAATTTTAGACATAAATGGGTCATGGAGATGATAGCCTGAGTTGTGTGAGCCAAGAGAGACCTAAGAGCATGTCACACCCTTTGATTGATGGTGCCACAAAAAAAGGCACAAGCATGGTGAGAGGACCAATAAATGACTAAAGTTTGACAACACCATATGATTTTGGAATTGGATATGAAATTTGTGATAGAGTGGATAGCCAATAGCAACAAGGAGTGCAATAGAACATGCATTGATGTGCCATGATGGATCAATAATCTAGTGTTATTGATAGAAGTGGATCTAATAGAAGCACTAATGTGTAAGTGATCAAAAGAGAATGTAGCATGATAATCATAATCGAGAAAGTAATGAGTGGTGGGGATGTCTCAGTATGAGAAACTAGAAAATCAAGAGCCCCGATGCAGGAGGAGGACTGTGTGATATGTATGATTTGTTGAGGAGTCAACCACTTTTTTCATGTTTTGGAAGAGGATTGTTAAATATTTTGAGCTTATGATTTTCATTGATAGGTGCAGTAAAGTCCATAGGCTCTGGAAGCTCAATTGCATTATTATCGATCAGATCTTGAATGAGATTGTGAAGTTTGAAACAATGATCTATGTAGAATGTCCAACACATTGATGATAGTCACATCTGATTTTTCATCATAATTATGACCTTTAGGATGAGATGGATCTAAATTGAGTGGAGGAGGAAGCGTAATAAGATTTCTTTCAATAAGTTGTGGTAGTAGAATATGTGGAGAGATATTAATTTTGTATATGTATGCTTAGGTGGTTTCCATTGAAGTTCTTTAGTATTAGATACAACATTGATGAATGATTTTTAGCTTCAGTAGGTTTGGTGATGGCTTGAAAGTTGATTTACTTTGAAAGCATGTAGAAGATGAAGCTTGTTCTTGATACTTAAGCTTTCCTATAGATAAGAGTTTTGTTTCACGTAGCTTAAGAGTATGACATAAATTGATCAAATGATGGAGATGTCTCAAAGATAACACTCTCTTGAGAGAGGTGGAATAGACTTTGAATGAATAAATCTTGAAGTTCAGAGTCCACAAGCACATTAGACATCTTAGCTAAGTTATTTTTGTATCGTAAGACATAATCCACTAGATGTTCATTAGATCCTTGTTTAAGTTGTGTGAGTTGAGCATATGAGATCTTAGAGCCGATATTGATAGAGAAATGAGTGAGAAAATCATCGGCTAGATGTGTAAAGATGTTACTTGAGTGGACAGGTAGGTCATAAACCAACACATCACATAATCATGAAGACTACGAGGAAAGAGATTAGCTAAGAAGAAAATGATCATCCACAAAATCTAGACATGCCACATGAAATGCTCGGAGATGCTCTTGTGGGTCACCATGCCCATTGAAAATGGGAAGATTTGGGGTGAAAAATTAGGAGGAAGTGGGTAAGTGGAAATGGTGGGTGTGAATGGAGTATGAAGTAATAAAGTGGAATCCAAATGGAGATGCACAGAAGTAGCCTTGATTTGATTAAATTTGATTGATTTGAACTTGAATCTTGATAAAGAGGCTAAATCTTGAGTATTCTCCAGGAAGAACTTGTGCATGTATGAGAAACAAGAGGTGGAGTGAAATGTGATTGGTGGAAGTGGTGGAGTAGAAACAAAAATGAAAAAAGGAAGAACCTAAAGAGGTAGGAAAAGATCATGAGTATTTTTAGAGTGAAACATGGAATAATGATGGAAGATGAGTAGATTATGGAAAGGATTGATGGGAAGTTTGTGAAGCATTAAGCTCTTGAATTGAGTTGGTGGCCTCCTCATGAAAATAAAAAAAGTCTAGATCTTGAGGATGCTCAATGATATGATCATTAAGGTCTTTAAGGTGGGATTTAGTGAATTCACCATAAGATTGAGCCATAGTGATAAGAGGATAAAAAAAAATCTAAAAAAGGTGGATTCAAGTGATGGGTTCACCAAAATGATTAAGAAAATATATGAATTAAATAATGCCTAAATTTAATTGCAATGTAGTAAATAAATAAATAATAAATTAAGTACAAAATAGACCCAAGAAAATTAAGCTAGAAAATATGAAACCCTAGTTGCAAAAGAGATAAGAAGACTTAGTTGATTCACAACCAAAAATCCTGAACTTGTGCCAAAGTGATGACCTGATGAAAGAGAGGGAGAAGTGTCACACAAAGAGCCTCAGAAAAATGTGTGAGAGAAGAATAATACCTGGACTAGGGTGCCTGGAAAAGGGGGGCAGGGGCACTGCACAGCACCACTAGACCTACTACTGGGCACCTGTGACTGCTCAAAATCCTCGAAAACCTCCTTTTGTAGGGTCACAAGATGTTTTTCCTTCACTTTTTCTTGTCTTAGTATGTCACACAATGATCATCGATGTCACTGATAACCTACAATGAAATATTGACCTACAAAACCCTCAAGAGTGCATCAAATCCTAAAAAAAAAGAATGCAAATGAGGGGTCAGACTTGTCCTCAACTATCAAATGAGTGAACTTACAACTGAGTGTTGCACTACATTTTAGACCCAATGTAGTTCTAGGTGTGTGTGTGTGTGTGAATCATGCCCTAGGTGGCTCTTGTGTGTGTCACACTTGATAGTGAGAAAATAGCTAGATGTAAAGAAATGTAATAGATGTGTGCATGGAATAGAATGAAGAACTGAACTTCCCTCCTTTATGATCACGTAAAGGTTTATATTTATATGATTCCTTAGATGATCACATATGACTTTATATTTATATGATTCCATGACTAGAGATTACCCAAAGTGGGTGATTTTAAGTCTACACCCGAAAACAAAAAAATACAGGACAAATACCAAAAAGATAAGATTGTATAAAAGGTTCAAGACCATATGGTAAGGTCATAAAGCAGATTGGTATGGTCCCGCCTCAATATAGTTTGTAGTTATACTCTATGTTATGAATCACTAGCCTCATCAACTCCTTCATCCCGACATATCCCCGATTTTGTAATGGGTACACTACCTAAAAATTTATCATTTCAAGATGAACCCATATCTTTCACATCCGATGGGTTACCCTCTTAGTATGCCATTGAAATGGTCTCTTGTTATATGTACAAGTCATTATCCATAACACTTTGATGAAATGTGTCTTTATCGAAAATGAGTCTTGTCTCAACATTTGTAATATCTATATTTTCCATCATCTCGCATCCCCATCAATGATTTATCTTCCTCCACTATTAGTATATGTGGCTTTGATAATATACCACATCATCCCCTTGGATAAATAATATTACCCATTCTCCATGTCATACCTAATGATCTTGGTTATAATTTTCTATTATGATGGCCTTGGATTAATGTTATGCATGAGGTACCTTTCACACTTCATAATTGTATCAAATTTTCCTATCAAAGCACTATTTACACCATTAAATTTGATTCCACTTCTTTAACATTTTTTTGTTACCAAAAATGATGAGATGTTTATCCCTCACATTCAACCATGTCCCCCTTATTATCAAGATTCTAGTAAAGGTTACCAATATTTATTACTATATGGTTTCATTGGATGTGGGATTGGTTCACATGTCTAACACATTCGTGAGCCTATTAGAATAAAGTTGCAATGACCTAAGGAAGGAATTGTATCTCCTTCACACCCTTTGTGGAAACCTTCATTAGCCTTAACATTCCTTACAACATTATATAAAATTTTACCTCAAGTATTTACTATACACTCAACCTCACCCTTGAAACTTGTTTGACTAGAGCTTATTGATGATATTGTACCACCTAACCTCCCATAGTTGGATGCATTCCTTAATGAATAATCCATCCTCAAGTATGTGGGCATATATGAGGATATCCCCCTTTTATAATAATAATATTTTTCTTATACATAATAACCTCACGCGTATTTTAGGGATGGAATTTATCTCAAAGTGAAGCCTCGTACCTTAGATACCATTCCCACTCAACCATATGTCAAATATCACCCCATCCTATTAAATGAAGAAACAAATTCTTTCAACTTTGGTACTAGTGATGTCCCTTGCTTATTACTATTGGTCGATGCCCTCAAAGTGACGAGAAAGGGTTAATATATAAGTATTACTATCAAATTTCCCAACCTATTTTATGAGACCTACAATGAAATGTGTTTAACCAATAATTAAATTTTTTCAATTTAATTAGGTTTTACTTGTAGTATTATAAAAATATTACACTATTAAAAGTACTTAGATAAATACATCTCGGATCAAACGAAACAATACGCAACATAACAATCAATTATAGTATTCAAGTACTTGTAATTAGAAGAAAAAATGGAAAGAAATATGTCACTTAGATGATTCAAAAGAATGGAAGGATGTGCCACCTATAGAACTAGGAACTATGCAATATTTTGGGTAAACCAAGATCGACTATTTTTCATACTACCTAGTGTAGGACTATACAATAGTGTCAGGACCGTATGGTCTGGTTCCGACCTTCCTACTTTCTTGGACTATTAACTCCTCAAAATATTTTTATGGGTTCCTTCATTATCACTTGTTTCACTCTTTTGTTTGTTCGATCCACCTATAACCCTAGATTTTATACACATACAAAAAAAAACCCTTGACTATCATGCAACACACTCAAGAAATCATTATCTCTAAAAATAAATATGTAAATTCTTGAGTCATACTGACCTTGGTGGTCACCCTAACTGTGAATCACTTAGTGTTGCACTATGTTTAAAGATCAATGTAGTTATTCTAATTCTTTATGCAAAGGCTCATGCGAACTATCCCTTGACCTAGGTGTTCCCTTGTTCATCAATATTGATAACGGGATATGTTAATTCATCCCAATAGAAAACCTTGTGTGGAGATGAAAAATTTAGAATTATTCCTCCTATGTTGTGTATGTAGTATGAAGATGTATTCCTACTTTCTCGCCCAATATGTGGTCGATAGATAGGTGATAATCAAATAATAAATGCTTAGGTTAAACTTGTATATATATGACTTCTTAATTCAAAATTAAGAAATTAGGGGTGGAAAAGGACGACCCAAAATATATAATCTGGAAGATAAAAGAGTGAATAATATTCCCACGAGGAGAAAAAAATGATAAACAAAAGGAGACCATACACAATGGTCAAGACCATATGTACGGTCATGAACATGTTGTATGGTCTTTGACTAGGCTCATATAATAATAAACATTAAAATACAAAGACAAAGATCTCTTTGAGAATGCTCAAAATCAACTCAAAGAGGAAAAATAACAAGAGGTTGAGTTCAATCAAGTAACAAGATAAAATCAATAAAGGATTGATGCCACTAAGATCTTTTTTCATTGTTCAAAACTCATGTACATAACAAACTAATTAATGTAATAATGATTTTTTACATATTTTGGTTTCAACATTTATCCCCCTTTTATGCTAGTGATGAAATTTACTAGTGTACAGGAAAATAGAGTCATACCCGTGAGAGTGTTGAAGCAAGATACACACAAGTGTGATGAGAGAAAATAATAAATTTTGGTGAACACCATGATTATCAGCTAACCCACACATAGATAAAGGAGAAATGTGTTGTAGGAATCAATAGGGATGTCGTACTTGCAGAGAGAAGTATTTACAATCATGGAGATTCAAACTTATCATATTTGTAGATTTGGAGGGTGATAAATTTCCCAACAAAATGCTTGATTTTGTAATGAGGGTCACTTGAGTGTTCCCAACACCAAGGTAAAAGTGTCATAGGGCTACATATATTTTCTCTAATAATTCTTCCAAATAATGGTACCACACCATTACAAACGGATATAGGTATTAAAATTTGGTAAAAACCATATAAGGTGAAAGGGAATGATGTCTCATTGCCTCCTACCATGCATTATTTGGGTGCATATTGTGATATCAATGCTTATATTGTATTTGAATATTTACATAGTATTGCATATATTCATAATGAATATAGTGGAATTTATTGTTTAGTGTGTTTGGGTAATCACAAGTGACCACTTGGGTGTTTAGATTACATTACATTGGGTGAGGAAAATTGGCCTTGCCAAACCAACTTGCTAAATTTGAAAGAAGTTTCTATAGGATAGGATAGCCTTGCATAACTAACCCATTGTACTTGCTTAGTGATTTACTATTAATAGAGATAGGAGTGACATTTCATAGTCAAACTCATATATTTTCCCCCTTTCGATGAAAGGGAGAGTGTAAAACATGATTGGTTGAGGTGAAAGAGAAGAAAATGAGTAAGACTATGATGTGTCATAGTTAATAGATAGGAAATGGAGAGTTTGTAATGAAATTTTTTTAGCTTCAGTAAAATAGCCAATGATAGGAAATAAAATGTGTGTAAATTATAATGATAATAACATAGGTGATATGATAAATTCATATGTAGAGGTGGAAAATAAGTGAAAAATAGGGCAATGATGTATCAACATGGAAATGATGATAAACATGATCACAATGTTCCGGATGGTGTGTAACATGGGAAAATAGATCCTAAGATATGGCCTGCATAAATTTATAGCTAGAAATTGAGTAGATAGTAAAGTAGAGTGTGTAAATGCTACTAGTACAAGGTGTTATAGATAGAAAGTTGAAAAAGTAAAAGATAATTTTCATTGTGTGATTCTAATTGAGTATGATAAGAGCTCGAGTTTGTAAGGATGATGAGAGATAGGAGGTTTTGCATACATGATTTGATCATGTGGGAGATGTGATTCAATCATAAATGATATATGAGTTGGTATGTGCATTTAATGTTGTTTATTTTGTGCAAAATAGGGTAGATTTCCCTTTTTAAATATGTCGATTTCAATGAATTTTTTTCATATATGGATGAGACCAGATCGAAAGGTATGGTTTTTCCTTGGGTTGGGACCGTATGTAAAACTTTATGGTTTTGACCCTAGACCATACACTCTTAACTAGGATCCTTACATTCTAGATCCAAATTATCAAATGTGACTCAAATGTGAGTGTTTTCTATTGTAGGTGAATTGGATATGATGTATGCATTTTGTATTAATGCATGTGTATATTTTTATAGTTTTTTTATGTTTTAACATGATGTTGGTTGCATATTTTTTCTTACGAGAGACATCCACATATGGCAGTTCCATGGTGGTCAACGCATGACAACCCTATTTTCTTTAGGTATATATGATGTATGATGCGATGTACATGATAGGATGGATTCTTGAATGTGGCTCGATTTGGAGAAGTTCCCCAAATATGCATTTGATTCCAACTTTTTGTGAGTGGTGGAATTTCGATACTTGTACATTTTAGATCCCACTAGGGGAGATGACAGTGATATTGGAGGATTTGATGTATACCATATATTGTGGCTACTTATTGTTGGTAAGAGGGTGCATTTATTTCCCTAGACATGTCGGATCACTTGATACATGCATAAATATTGTGAGTGCAAGGTCATGATCAAGAGACCATAGGGAAATAGGAGGAGCCTTGAGCTCATAAGGACTAGTGCCTATTTAGAGTAATGAGGATGTTGAGTGATTACCCAAAGGGGTATACCATCAGCATATTGTATATGGAATTTTTGTAAACTTTATACACACACACAAAAACACACAAACACACACACACACGTGCACGTACACATGTATGCACACACACACACACACACACACACACACACACACACACACACACACACACACACACACACACACACACACACACACACACACGAGAATCAATTTATTTATGTATGCAACATTTGTAGTTGATGCGATGAGTACAAAGGTTTCACGACTATGCATTGATTTACTTGATATGTGATCGCATTAAAGTAGGAAATATTTATGATTGGAATTTAGATGATAGATACTATTGGTTATATGATTAATGTGTTTGGTTGATTACATTCCTTTATATCATAGAAATATTTAGATAGTTGTGAAGTTGGAGATGGTGACAAAGTGAATGATAAACAATTAAATGTTATGATTATGGTGTGTGTGTGTGTGGATTCCACATAAATTTTTAATGGTCATATAAGTTGAGGAAACATATTATGTTGAAATAGGGGAGGGATATCATTATATGTGTCATATGGGACTTAGTAAGAATAACACAAAATTAGATGAGAGATAGGAAAGACATAAAAGATATATGAGGTTAGATCACGGTGTGTTAAATACATGATGAATGAGAAATGATACGAAATTTTGAGCTACCGAGAGATAACTAGTTTGTACTATATGTGATGATTCATATTAACCATACATGTTGCAGATGGTAGCGAAGAAGAGGTGGAAGTCACGTGCATAACTTTTGGTATCCACCTTTTCTCTCGGTAAACCATTTTTGTGTGATTTCTAGAGGATCCTATGGAGGATTTGCTTCACTATTAGAAACAACATTTATCATATTGATAGTAGGAGGATTAAGAGTTACACTTGTTGAAGGATGACAATGTGGAGGAGGTGAAGCAAATCTTTCATAATGTAAAGTCTCAAAGGTGATGATGATTTTTTCTTCTAATAACTTAAGATTCTAGTTTAATTCATACTAGTCATTATCGTGGTGTTCATTAATGTGATGAAATTTGTAAAGAGGTCATCCTCATTCTCATGTAATTTGGTGTGTGGTAAATGAATCAACTTCTTATCCATGAGGGAGAGTATAATATCATGTTTTCACTCAACAAGATTGTCAAACTAAATTGGTCTATGTTGAGAGAAAGGAGGATATTTTATAACAAATTTAGGTCTAGGAGGAGGTTGATAAGAGTTTTACCATGATTCAAAACATTAAATTTATTATTAGTAATTGATGTTAAAAGACCAATCATAATAATTTGAAATACAAACAACCATATTATCTATAACCATATGCTCATGATGATTTTGGAAGATAAAATCTTGCTTGAGGTTCATAACTCAAAGTAAAAGTTCAAAGTGAAAGAATCACATGTATCTTATAATAAGCATTCCTTGAGGGTTTGGATAAGGCCTCTGCAATATATATATTGCATCTTTAAATCAATAGGATGGTATAGCAACACGTGCATCTTAGCTTTGTATCATCAAATATAATCATATACAAGATTTTTTCCTTGATGAATAGAGGGTAAATGCTCATATGTAGTTATAAGGCCTTTATTGAAGCTAAAAAGAGATGGGAAAGAATCTTCGAGTTCCAAGAAAGTAATTAAATACCCTCTAGGTAAATTTGTAAGCCAATACGAAGTATCTCTTAAGTGATTAAATAAATCGAGGTTTAGTAATAATCTAAGAAAGTACAACAATGTAATAATTGAAATATAAGATCTAGAAAAATTATTAAGTATTATAAATGAAATAAAATAAATGAGATTGGAAGGAAAAGGGACTAACCTAAATTATACTTACCTAGCAAGTAATCTAGATCAACAAGGTTATTTTTTTGGAAAACTGAGTGTTATGTAACGAACCTAAAAAATATAAGTGGCAAATTTGGTTAGACTGGAGTGCTCGAGGATGAACATGGGCACCTATGGGCACCCTGGTCTATAGAGTGACTCGAGAAAATGAATCGATATGGTCACCAAACCTTCACAATACTTCACCGTTGACCGAGTTAGTGTCGCACTCGATTTGTTGGTGTTGTTGTAAATCTCCAATGAATAATCACCTACAAAACCCCACAAAAAGCATCAAACCCTAAAAAGAAAGATACAAATTAATGGATCGGACTATCCTCAACTACCAAATGGACAAACTTTTGAATGAGCCTTGACTACATCTTAGACCCAATGTAGTTCCATGCACTTTGTGTGTGCAATAGTGTGCTTAGGGTGCCCTAGCACTAATGATGCCAAAGTAGTGGGCAATAGCTAGATAAAAATGCGTAATGGTGGATGGAATAAAATAGACTCACCTTCCTATGCGGTGTGTGATGAATATTGGTGCCCAAACCCACCCATTTCCTTATGTAGATAGCTATCCCTTTGTAGAAGTAGTCTCCCATAAGGTAGTATGTATGTTGTGTTTATATAGGGATATCTTACTCAAATTTTGACACTAATGACCCGACATGCCAACTAGTACCTAGGGTAATGGGAGGGAAAATCATAAAGACTGACCTCAAACATATAAATGAGAACCAAGTGTGATCGGGACCAGGGCACCTAAAAATGAGGGCCGAGGCACCCGAGGCACCCTAATCCCTTCCTAGACACCCTAGTAAGAGACCCGAGAAAAAAGAGTGAATAATGAAAGCTAAGACTCCCGAGAAATGAATAGAACTATACAAGTAATTGATGACTATGTGAGACAAACAATGACGGTGACTACTTTGAATTGATGATAGGGTGACCGGGATGAGTCATTAGTGAATAATTTTCTTATGCAAGATCCATATATAAAACAACATACTTGGCGATATAATTATAATAGTAAGTGTGTGATTTTGTGACTACATTTTCCCCCACTTTATGTGGTAGAAACATTTGTTGAATAAACCATATAGTGTGTCGAACCATGGATCAGTGTGTTGATCCATGTAACGTAGCGAGAAACGTAATGTTGTGATAAAGTTTACTTGAATAAAAGTGGTGATTGTTGTGTTAGATAATTGATGATTTAAAATGTTGTATGATGACGATGGGATGGGGAAGGAGTGATCAATTACCAATCTAATTGGATGAATACAAATAACTCGACTAGAATATTTGGGTGTCTTTCCACTAGAGTAAGAGTGTAGGTAGAAAAGTGTTCTATTCTCCAACCTTTAACTATGCCCTCAAGATCTAGCCACTAGAAACAAACTCGATCAAACACTTTTTGGTTTTTAGATACAAATAATTTTGATCAAACAAATTGACCCATATAGGAGTGGTATAGGAAAGGAAATCTTTCGCCCTCTCCATGGGTGTCATCTGCAATGTGTGTGATGGCTTCTAAGTTAGGTCATTTGGAAGAAAACGCCAAATATAGAATAACTTCCCAAGTTAGGTCATCTCGGGAAAGTAACAATGTAACTCCCAAGATAGGTCATCTTGGAATGCATGTGTTGTATTATATTTATTGAGTGGTGTGATTTCAATTGTTAGAGACTTGAACGTGTTGATGGATTTATTGATTTATTGGTTACTCCTAGATATATTTTATTCTAGTTTTCTTTGAGTTAGGTCATTAGGGGAATCAATGAAATGTCGCATGACACATTTGTAAATTTTGAAAATGAAGGATTGATAGTATTTAATGATTACTTAATGGTGTAAGGGGAATTATAGCATGACCCCCTTTTTACGAAAGGTTAAGGGATGAAAATAATGAATGGTGAGCCGAATGTAAGCACAAAATAGATAGTGTATTATGAATATCATTAAAATGTGTATAGACTAAGTAAAATAATATTTCAAAGAGAAATAAAGTGTGTATCATGTTCATGATATGATGGTAGGAGGAATTCTGAAAATAACACTGCAATGATGGGGTGTAAATAAGAGTAGAAACACTCAAGATATGGCAAAAATTGTCTAGTGTGTATTACTTGAGGAAATGATCACAAAAATGACTATAATGAGATGGGTAGGTAAAAGTAACTGTAAATGAGGTGAAAAAGTGATTAGTCACTTTGCATTTGTCTATTTTCACGAGTGAGATTGAGCTCGAGTGTGGAAATATGTCCAAAGTGAGAGCAACACGCCCTAGCCGATTCGAGATCAGTAGTGACCACCGTAGCATCACATACGATGTCGAAGTTGGTAAGTGCACTATTTTCTTTGAAAAATGTGTGTATGGTAGTTATTTTTGTTGATTTTTTGCAAAATTATAATTTTGACTTTTCTCGATGTTTTAGACCTAGATAAGAGTAGTGATGGTGCCAATGGCCTTTGGGACATGAGCACCTGACCTAGGCACCGGTGTCCCGCTTTGAGTGCCCTAGTCCAGAGAGGGTGTATTCAGCCCAAAATGGTGTAAATGTGATTTTGGATGTGTATTAATGTCGTAAGCTATTGATTTTGGATTCGTGTAGTGTTCTAATGCTATGTTTGGTATCATTTTGTGTTGTGCAGAGGGATATCCACTCAAGGGAGTTCTCATGGGGGTCGTTATTTGAGTACTTTATTTGGGCTAGGTTTTTCAAATGATGATTGGGAGGTTATGGAACGTGTTGGCCTCCGGTAAATAATATACAGATGGGGTTTGTGCCAAATAATATGCCTATGTTGACAACATTATGTGAGAGGTGGTGTACAGATACTTGTACATTTTGGTTTCCTACTGGTGAGATGACAATCACGTTGGAGGATGTGTATCGCATACTATGATTACCAATTATTGGGGAGAGAGTACAGGTCATGCCTTTGAGGATATGGAGAGACAGATGTGAGCCACTAGACAATATTTTGTGGGGACTCGAGTACCTTCCGAGGCCCATATTAGTTTGGATGTTATTTTTAGGTCGTGGGATTCCAAGCTTGCGAATTTTATAGCCGTGGTCATTACTTCAACTATTGTAGTAAAGGGGAGGTGTGGGCATCTTATATAAAATGCAAATCATATGCATCGGATAGAAGAGGAGAGTACCGTATATGCATGGGAATGGTGTATGTTGGCCCACCTATATAAAGGCCTATATAGATTCACATAGGAGGAGCATGGAGGTGTGATAGGTGCTACCATGATTTTGCATGTATGGGCCTACGAGAATATAGTAGTGTTGAGGCTAGGCCGGAGGTCTCGCGAGTAGAGTGGGCTAGACTAGATATATAAGTGAGGAGATGGGTTGGTATGCATGGGCACAAGATGGAAACTGATACCTATAGAGCACCGATAGATAAGATGGCTCTGATTCAGTGATATGGATGCCATACCGAGACTATGGAGGATGGCCAAAGGATGTTATAGAGCTACGGTGCATACAAAGGACTATATGGTTAGATGACCGATTCCTAAGTGTGGCTGAGTTATTCCAGTATAGAGGGTATCAAAAATTTGATATGGTTCACGATGTGCCCCGAGAGCATATATATATGGTTAAGATCTATTAGAGAAACTAAGAGGACCGGAGCTAGACCAAGGCCCATAGGAGAACACTAGTACCTCCGGGGCCGAGGAGGAGGTAGACGCGATGATAAAGCTGATAGAATTAGATGATGTAGGGTGTACATAGGAGTACATCACATGGTGGGTAACACATCAATGGGTATTCTTATTTATATTATTCATAGATACAATGGGGTTACCACAGGAGGAGAGGGAGAGGGAAGCACATGCCCCCGACAATGTGGCAATGGCGATAGTGGAGCGTGAGTATCTATATATAGTTGCATTGTGTGATTTTTTACTTGCATATGTGATAGTGATGGTTATCTAATGCATTTTTCTATTGTGTTATAGGTGATGCATATTGGTCCTTGATAGTAGACACCTATTTTCACACAATGACGTGGAATGTGCCAAGTGACATACTTGCAGGTGGTGGGATACTAGAGCATGTGGATGACATTGCGAGTGATCATGCCCATTTGTTTGAGCCGAGTTACTATAGCAGAAACAACGTGTACAATGCTACTAAATGAAAGGGATGATGCACATGAGACACGAAAAGAGAGAGAGGTGATGGGTGGTAGTCCATTAGCACAGGGATGTGTTTCAAGCGCAATTTATTGCACTCACAGAGTCACTTTCCTAAGCATTCTAAAGAGAACACTCTATTAGGTAGGATGGTGGAGAGATATCAAGGTCATGACACACGACGTAGAGTTAGTGGCGAGGCATCAAGTTCTAGGGATCTCACAGTACCCAAGAGCAATAATGATGATGAGATTTGATTTGTATTATTGTATATGATGTAGGGGAGTTTCCCCTGTGATGAGATGTTTTGTAATGATGATTATACTCGATATATATAGACATATTTTATTGGTATATGATGAGCTTATTTCATTGTGTATTGATGTCATAATGTGATTGATGATATATGATTTAGTGATTATTGTCATAATGTATGTAATGTGTTGGATATCGTTCATGTTTATTGATGTAAACTTGCATTATGATGTTGATAATGATAGATAACATATGTAATTTGATTTTCTAGATATGATGTTTGTGAGGTGAGTGATGTGCATATATTTGTTTAATGAAATTTGTGATGCACAATTAGTGTAATAATGAGAGTAGAATGTATGTAAAAATAGATAATGTATGATTTCCAAACTAATGTGTTGTGATAAAGGCATGTTGACACAATAATGTAATGTGATGGTAATATGTTAGTGTGATGAAATGAGGGGAGGGAAGATTAGTGATGCCCTAGCATATGGATAATTAGGTTCATTTATTTAAGACCCTTTAACAATAAGAAGAATTAACCGCATAAAACAAGAGTGCGTCATTGGGAAATGATTGAGTGTGCTATATGAATCAAAAAATCATGTGATGAAAGGTTCTTATAAAAAACCCTTAACAACAAGGTAAGAACACAAGTGCATCATCGGGAACTAAGGTGATAGTAATCACCTACCAAATACCAAGGTGGTGCAAAGTGGTGGAAGCATGTGGCATGGAAGTAGTGTGAGCATATGAACCAAACTAGAATATCATGTGGGGGACCGGTGGGATGGGAAAATGTGGAGGGTTGTGGAAATTGATGTGAAGAAATAACATGACGTGGTTGATGAGATCTATTAAGTGGATGTGGTGGATGCAATGGTGTAACGATGGATGGATGTGGTGGAGAGCGTGCATGAGTGACAACATGTGGTGGTGGATGGATAATAACCTTAGCATTAGATGGAGGAGACAACTCAACCCAAGTAGAAATGTGTTGACGAGGAAGAGGAGAGATGGACCAATCACATGAGTGAGAGCCAAAGGAAATGATGTCTTCATCCTCTAATTTTTGCAATCTATCGTGAAGGGAAAAGAAATCATTATCCCTATGGACATTAATGCAATGATAATTACAATAGGTTTTATCATGCTGATGTTGTGGATGATGCTGATTATAGGGCAAGAAAATTAGACACTCATTAAGTAAAATACACAACACATCATGTGGTTAAGCGTGATGAGAGAATTGAAATGGATCACGTGAAATGATGGAGTAGATTACAAATTAGTTTTTTCTAGAGAAGGAGGAGAAGGATTCTTTTATGATGTAGTAGGTTGATATTTCTTACTAGGGAGAGATAAAGATTGTGTGGGTTGTTCAAATAATGGAAATGGAGAAGAACTAGATGATTTGAAATTATTAGTAGGAAGTGGGGATCTATAGCATGTGTTGAGAGAAGGTCCTATTTTAGATCAATAACTTTATAGCACAAGAGTATGAGTGACTCACATGTATCATATTGCGAATCGGTGTTTGAGAGTGGTAGTTAAACCACAAAAAAGATGAATTTATTATGAAGATCAATATGTTGGAATACTAATTTTTGCACACAAGCATTGAATCATAAGATGTAATCCTTGATAGGTTTAGATGCACCTCTGACATAAGGTAGGTATATGATCATAAGTAATTATATGTCCATTGTTGATGATAAAACGTCATAAGAAAGTGTCCTCCATATCATAGTAGTAGTAATAGACCCAAATGGGAGATGATTGTACCATTGTAATGCATCATCTATAAGACTATGTCAAAAGGCCTTACCCAATAATTTATCATTAGACTTGGCAAGTTGGAAGCCATATCCATGCGGTAATGTTGGAGATGTAAGTGAGGGTCACCAATACCATCAAAACATGTGAATGTAGGCATGATAAATTCCTTAGGAAATGCAGAGTTATGAATCTTCTTAAGAATAGGGTTTCCATGTAATGAATTGTTATCAATTAAATAATAATAGGCCCTACTTTATAAGGTGAGTAACTAAACCCGAGATTGTAATTTACCTACGACATGCATGAGAGACAAAATGTCCTATGAAGGAATAGTAGGATATGAAAATACTATATTAAACGATTATAACTTGCCATTGTGAGTAATCATAGGTACCTCAAAAGAAGATAAAAGAGATTTCAATGCTAAAGGAACACTAGGGTAGGTTCTGGAGAAGTGATAGTAGATGAAGAAGATGGAACATCCATAATAAGTGGTAGGAACAACATCTGAAACATCCCTAGAAGGTAAAACAACCTGACGAAGATACCTCAATAGGAGAATATGAAGTAATGATGTAGGTGAAGCGTTGAGAGGAGATGAGATGGTAAGAGAAGAAGAACTAATAGATGGAGGCGACTCGTGCACGATGCTAGATATAACCTTAGGAGAAAGTGGAGTAGGAGATTCAAACTCAGTAATATGAAAATTAGTAGAATCATGACTATCAATTATATCATCAACATTAGATAAAGACTCGATATGAAAATTTCATTAAGCATACTATCAATAGGATCATCAACATAATATGAGAGAGTATGTGAACTAGTATGTGATGGATTAGGAGAAGCAATATCGAAATAGGAGAGTCATGAGATGTAGCCGTAATAGTGGTCTTGTTAGGATGAGAAGTAGTATGAGATCTATTGCAAAGACCTAACATATAAAAAAATGTTTCTTAAAGGAATGCACGAGAATTTGAAACATAAGAAGATTGGTCTATGTATGATTGTGAAAAAAAATAAACGACAATTTTTGTGTAAAATTTACCATAGAATTTTGATATTTCTCCATATTTAATGTTTTTTTATTTATGTGCATTTCATGAAGAAGATAATGAAGGGAAGAAAAATAAGAAGTGGATTGGAAGAAGCAAGTTCTAAGGGAAAATAAAGAGAAGATGGCATAGGTTTTGGTCAAGAAGGCATACGTATAACATATGAAACATTTACAAGTATTTAGTATAGTGGGAAGGATTATATCAAGAAGATAACACTTTTTTTTGAGAATGGGAATTGAAGAATCTTGAAAAATACATGGAAGAAGATCAATTATAACAACTAATAGAAACTAAGTTCTTTTCAACCAAAGGGAAATGTTGCTAGAATATATCTATCGG
The DNA here is from genome assembly GCA_018340775.1 of Taxus wallichiana var. yunnanensis. Classification (NCBI taxonomy): domain Eukaryota; kingdom Viridiplantae; phylum Streptophyta; class Pinopsida; order Cupressales; family Taxaceae; genus Taxus; species Taxus wallichiana. The sequence goes on along the minus strand of JADAXU010000079.1, from coordinate 58,239 downwards.
AGGCCATTAATTTTGATCCGGAATTTGATTAAGCATAAGAATAGGAAAATAGGGTACCAAATCACTTATTTCATTTTTTAGGGATTGAAAAGTGAACTTACAAGGGGTAAAATCTAAATTTTAGTTTATAAAAATGAGAGGGGGAAATTGCAATTTGAAAAGTTTCATTTGTGTTCGAGTCTTCCTTTTTTTACTATATGAGATCTATATCATTTTAAATAACCATAATATGGGAGACAACAAAATACTATTAGCATAGAGAATAAATTAGAAAGGGAAAGAGAACCAGACATAAAATGTAGAAAAAAGGCCCGAGCAAATCTTTCTAGTTGAGAATATAGTTCAAGAAGGTGACAAACCGATGTTATTTTCCTATTTTTTACTTATTTTTATGCAAATTTTTAAAATAGAACATAGAATAGATATTCCTATTTTTGTGTGGATTTCTTTTAATTTCTGGGACATCTCTCCTTTTGTGGATATTTATTTGGATTTTGAGATCATCCTATTTTTTGAGGATTTATTTTGATTTTTGGGAATTTCCGTATTGCAAATTCAAAAATACAAAACCTTAAATTTCCACAATAAGTAACCATTTGGATTAAAATAAAACAATAATTCAATTTCCATTTATTCTTTAGATACTAATTATAATTATTTTGTTTGTATTTGTTTATTTTTATAAGATGATGTCATTTTCTTATGTTATTTACAAAAATCAAGAAACCTTAACAAATGACTTTTTTCTTTGCTATACCAAACAAGAGGAAAGAGAGTATAAGGTTTGTGGATGAAATGGATATGGATTATTATCTTGAATCTCAATCTAAAAGTGAATCCCAATTTTCATTGTTTTCCCCCTAAATATCGAATAAGTTCACGGGTTGGTAAAATTGTACTAGTTTGGTTCAATAATCATGGTGGTGTTTGGAAAAATCAATTAGGTGATAGTTTTTATTCTTTCTATAGAGAAGTGATTAGACATATTATCGGTCATCAAAATTTAACTCATCTAGATTAACCATTTTTGCTAAAAAGAAACAATACATTTCCTATATTAAATTATCCCAAATAAGAAAACTCTAATTGATGGGAATTTTCCTTAGGAGGTTAAGGGACACGAAATTTAATAAAATAAAGGACAAACCTAAAAATCAAAGGAATAATATTTGTATAGATGATTACCCAACTCTAAGGAGGAGAAACATGATTGAAAAGTGGATATGAAACAAGAAGATATGAATGAAACAAAAGAATATATGATTATTTAAAGGTAACAACAAAAATGACTGAAAATAATCCAATTACACATCACACATGGAAAAAGGGCATAAAAATACTCTCAACTATTGTATATTTTTAGTTATATTCATTAGGTTTTAGTGTTTTTACTCTATTTTCAAAATATAATATTTAATATTCATTTAACAAAAGTAATTTGAGTGTATGCCTATAGATAATGGCAATATTTTCATCAAAATTAATGGATTGCATCAAATTATCATTAAAATATATGTAGATTTTAAAATATAATTATTGATTTTTAGAATTTTGTTTCTTGGTTTATTCATGGTATATAAATACTAATAATTTTCTATTTGCAACATAAACGGAGTTTTTGATGCCACCAAAAGATTACATTGATGCATGACAATGAGATAAGGAGAGAAACTTAGGCAATTTTGACACAAAAATGCTTATAAGTAAATAATTATTTCTTATTTCAATTTTTTTATACTTCATATCGCGATAAACCAAAATAAATAAAGTTTAAATATAGCTTGTGAGAATAATGTGTTTGATATTTTTAAAAATTCATATGTTAGCAAGAAATAAGTTTGGTAAAAAAGAAAATGAAATAGGTAGAAGATGAACCTTTTAATCATGGTGACTCCAATAATGGGAATGATGAGGATGATACCAATGCGAACGATTAGGGTCATGATGATATGCAAAATTTTGGTACTTCATACTAGTGTTAAGAATAATATTTTATGGATTTTATAATTATTAATAAAATGTCTCATGTGGCCCATTTTGAGTAATCTGTGTGTTCTTTCAAGTCCAAGACTCTTTAAGCGATATTCTCTTAGCCACTTATTCCATTAAGGATTCTAATTTATATTTCTCTCATGGTACCAATGTATCCTCTAAAGTGTTATCCACATTTATCTTTCACGTGTGGCCTCATTCCAATCTCAATGCATATTACACAACCCATTCAAGGTCACATAATTTCAATGGAAGCCACAAATGGTTTTCACATGATTATAAAATCCAAAATGTTCATCTACGACCACAATAATAATTATGACCCATGGAGAAACCTCCTAATGATTCAGATTCAAGGAAACTATTGGTTAAGATTTCAATGACAACCTCACAATGTTCTAATCTCCAAAATGGTTAAGTGTTAAACATGAAAAATACTCCAAGATTGTTCCACTTGATACAATCATGGAAACTTGTGATTACATAGATTACATTTATGAAGGTTAACATTAGTTAAATATATAAAGGTAAGAACATATACTCCATTATTGAACCACTAGGTCCAATCATGTAGAATTGAAGCCACAGAGAAAAAAATATAGATAAAATTTCTCAAAGGAAATAAACCAAGGCCAAAGATATCAATATTGTGCCATGTGGCATAGTCTAGAGAAAGGTATCTTGGAGGCCCATAACTATAAGAAAAGTTTGCAAATTTTCTAAGACTCTAAAACTCTAAGATCATGACACATGTTACAATCCTGAAAGCCTCAAAGTTAGTTTAGAGGTCAAAATGGTTTGCAATTCAAGTAAATGGATTGTGAGATTGTACCATAAGGTGCATTCCGAAAGAAAACTTTCACGAATCCACAAAACATTAAAAATGATGAAGACCCCAAATACCAAAAGACTCTCGAAAAAGATGTCATGTATCACCTCAGTGATCCATTATATGAGGATTTCTTGTAGACCAAATTGTTTTGTGAGATATCCAATTGATGTGTTCTTATTCTCGTTCGAAACCTCTTGAAGATATATTTTGATTGAGATCATTTTTAGAGTGATTATATGCATATAGAGAACATAATTCATTTGTTAAAGTCTCTCTCGTAGACACCAAAATTGGGTCACACTCCCCTTGGTCCCTCGAAAATAACCACCTCGAACACACTCACCTAACCATGGCCCATTCCACCCCCACTCTAATATTAATTTAATTAAATTAATTCATTATCCTCACAATATTTATTATTTAAATATCCTAATTGGGATAATGCCCACATATCCACCTCATCTAGCCACCTCACCCTAAGACCTATTCTTAGTAAGTTGTCATAACTAACTAAGACCTACCCAAACCCTAAAAATCAAAGCTTGCATTCCTCTAACCACATTCCCAAATGTTAGAAGTAAGATTTCATTCTAATCCATGCAGAGCAAAACGAACAAGATCCCAAAATCAAGGGGATCTGCCTAGTTTAGTAAACCTAGGAAATCCCACCCTAACCGACGCTAGTTACCCTAAACCACCACCGGTCAACCCAAAACCACCGTCGGTTACAATTTAACCCCCATAACAACCTTATTTCAAGGTTGGCACATTTTCTAAGAGATTAAACACATCTTTTGAGAATCAGAGACAAAACCAGAGCTACATGCAAGCAGACGAGCATTCATTCACGCTTGAGCTCCCATAGCAAGACTTAAAGCAACCACAGAGCCACTTGCCTTCACGGGATCATCCGAGGAAGTGTCTGCATCACACCAAGTTCCTTCCATCTGATCACCCTCCATTTCCAACCAGACATCAAGCTCATACAAACAGTAAGTTTTGTTAACCAACACTAGTTCATTATCATTTGAGTAGATTCTTTTACTTCTGTTATTAGTTTTTGCTCCCATTTCCATTCCCCCACCATTTACCTCCATGCAAACTTGACCATCCTTTTACCCACACCCTTGAACTTCCCATACCCAGATTTTAATAATTCCTGTGCATACCTGAGACCCATACAAACCTCGGCCATTTCCATCTAGCCTCAGATCTATCACCCCACCAAGTTTTTATTGAGTTTCCTGTACCCTGACCATACCAATGTCGGTTACCCAAAACTACCACTAGTTAACCTAAACCAACATCGGTCATACCATACCGATGTCGATCTGTGTTTTGACCTGAAACCAAGAACAGAGCTTAAAACCTCCACCAAATACCCAAAATCACCTAGAACCTCACCCCCGACCAATACCGGTACTTCGACCAAGTCCTTGACCTCCAAATTCAGGTCATAGCTTAGCCTGTTGTGAGTCAATTTTCTTATTATAGACGAATGATATACCTAAATCATTTTAACTATAGTAGAATTTCCTTTATTATTAGCATTAAGTTTTTTAAACAAAGGATCTAGCACACGCTAGCAATGCGCTTCATCCTTTGCATATATTTTTAAATTTTATTTGGTGGTCTTGTTTTCCATTTCGTAGTTCCTCCAAGAAAAAATAAGCTCTCACATTGTGGATCCGTGTCATATGCACGCAACAACCTACAACCAACATTTCGGTAGGTAGTCCTCCTAGCCCTTTACCCTTTTCTCGTTTTGTCAACATTCAAAGAAACACTCTAGAATCAGGTGAAACATTTTGGCATGCCCAGTGGGACCCATTCGGGGTTCTTTGCATTATTTCATTTCTAGGTGAAAATTTATATGTTTGTTTCCTTTCTAAAAGGTTCTTACATTAAAATTTCTCCCCTAGAACCTTCTCTTCTTCTATTGTCTAAAAGCAATCGTATTTTGGTGCTTTAAAAAGAACACTTCTTCCCTTTCATTAGTATCACATTAGTGAAAGAGCATCCCTTCTCCTGTTCATATTTTTGTGTCATTGAATTCAACATTTCAATTTGGGTTTAAAACTCGTTTCATTTCATTCTATTTCTTTGCATTAGCTCACATTAATTGAGGGCAACCTATACGTTGGAAGTCATGTCCAATCGATGGTTGATAAAACGAATCATGTAAAAGCACTTCCTTTCTCTTTCTCTCTCTGAGTATTACCAAACATCACAAAATTAGAAATATATACACATTCTTAAACAACATCTCACCCGAAAGAAGCTGTAGGTGATCACACGATCACGACACAGTGGGCACCCCACTAGTTATCTCTATCCAATACCCCATTAGAGGACAGTTCGCCCTCACCATAACATACCTGAAACCTCTCCTTGTAGATCTCCTTCTTCGTAGGAAGCCATCCTCACCAAAAAATTTGATTCTAAAGTTCATGAGTTAGTCCTTAAATAGCATAAGCTAAACAAACATAATAGAAAAATCACTCTTAGGATCGTATTTTTCTTAGTGTTTCTGCTTGGCTTGCATTTTGAGGTGAGAAGTCACATTCTTCATTTTCTTATTTTCCTTTGTATGCTCCTCATCACAGTTGGTGTATTCCAGCTTCATCTAAGTGTGCCTGGACCATATTCTCATCATTCTCAGAATTTTGGGTTTGATTCCACATCTAATTTTAACTCATAACCACATTTTCTTCATCGTTGTTTCAATTTCACAAAGGATGGTGTCACCCGCAGACCATCGTCTTTGGTTACCTTTTGAAGCGCCATTGGTTTTTCCTAACCGGTGTCGGTTTACTTCATTATTTTGGTCAACCTACCCAAAAGGACACCATTGTGCTATTCGATTCTCTATTATTCTTATCATATTCACCGACCTCGTAATTCCATCAAAGATCTTGCATACTTTGTAAAGTATTGGCCTTTTACCTTGTTTTGACCAATTGTCCACTTTCCATAAAGTGACCACCACGCTTACTTGTGACTCAAGGCGTCGGTTTAACCTAACCGACATTGGTTAGCCTGTGTATTTTTCTAGCTGACATTTTAACCTTAATTCACCCACCACCGCCTATTTATTTTGTCTCTATTATATTTCGTGTCATTCACAGAAAGTAGTCCTCGCCACGTCGTGCTTGTTCACATGGTGCCGACTCAAGCCAAGTAATTCCTCTCATATTCCACGCCGCCGTCAACCACTCCCACCTAGTCCTTCACCACCTTATATTTTATCACCCATGGATCCTACCCAACCCATCAAGATTGCCACAGAGACAAGGATTTCACACGACTCCCTGACTAGAACCTTGTCGCCTTGCAATTTTATCTTTCCCACTCATCCACTCGAGATGACTCAAGTCGATTGATATATGGAATTCCCATATCTATTCCCTTGACACTCTCTCCTACTTCTACTCCAACCTCCTCTGGCTCCACGCTACCCGCACCTGCCTTGCCCCCAGTCATTTCGTAACTAGGCCCCATACCTACTATGACCGTCGCATCTGCCACATCTGTTGCACCCACCACATCCACTATACCTTCACCAACCACCTGAACATAACCTCATCCACACCTATTGTTTCATATATACCCGTAGCTACATAACCACCCCCAGTGTCTGGTGACCCCTACCCCTTTTCAAAACGTTGTTCTTTCTATTCCACAATCCTTAGCCCCCATTGCCACTAGGGTCACCATGACCCTTCCACCTCCATATATGTACTATCAGCATCCTCCTGTTTCATCTATCATTCATTCTGGTATGTACCCCCTATTTCACTTCCTCCTCCTCAATCTACCTATATGGCATCACCTTATACACCTCCATATGTCCGACACCAACCTCCTTATGCTATAGGAGGTACCCAACAATCAAAACCTACCAACAACCTAATCAAGTTAATGGTGGATAAGATGCGTACATTGGAGGCATCGGTTTCAGCACATAACTCTCTCACCTACAATGAGATTTGTAATGATCCCATCCACCCGTCCATTCCTATCCATCCATATCTCATACATTATATCTCGTACATTGGGAAATGCCTAAATTTAACCGCTTCATAGAAAGAGGACCCGCAATAAAGATTTGCGGTCTTTTAAACACAGGTGTTATCTCGATCTCCCATGATGATGCTTTACTTCTAAGGACCTTTCCCATGTCTCTAATCGGGCCTGCATTAGACCGGTATAATGGGTTACCTAGACATTCTATCTTCTCATTCACTCAGGTAGCCCAAGCCTTCTTGGATCACTTCTCCATCAACATCGTTGAGAAAGCTACCATGACTGACCTCTACTCTACACATCAGTATGACGATGAATCTATCAGTAGATTTTATTGCTCGTTGGCGTAGCTTGATCAATCAACTCTAATTCCAACTACCAAAATTGAACTCATCAAACTCTTCATGTGGGCTTGTCTTGGAGACATATCTCACCGACCTTGCAGTCTAGACTTTCTAAACCTTCGATAAGGCATTCTCCATGGCACGAAAGATAGAGATTCGGGACATTGAAGAGAAGAAAATCCAACTAATCAATAAGAACTCGACATTCAATTTGAATGATACCTCTTCTTCTTCAAACCACGAACAATTATTCAAAATATAAGGGAATCGCTAACGCAGTGGTACTCAAAGCCGCCCAACTCATCCATCAAATTAGGCTATCCCCTCATCTAATCTCTCACCCATTCAGAATTTTCAATTCAGACGAGAACAATGGAAATACACCCCAATTGGGGAACCTTATTCTTCTATCTTAGAGAATCTCATCAAAGCTAGGGCCATCACCCTTCCTCCCATGAAACCACACACTGGTTTTGATCCTGCTCGCCCCACACCCGCATGGTATAAATAGCATGAATTCTGTAACTATCCTCGAGTAAAGGGTCATAGTGACGGTAATTGCATCACTTTTAAAAACATTGTCCAATAAATTCTTAAGAAAGGCGAGTTAACCTTGGATAATCCTAATGCACCTACCAATCAAAACCTACACATCTTCAAGAAACCATTTCCTAATCATGCCCCTTCTTCTGATCAAACTAGAGAGACCTCAACTCATGATAGCCATACCCGCAAGGTCCATGCTATTTTTAGTGATGCACCCATTGCTTCCCAATTACCTCATATTCCTTCCATAGAGGAAATCTTATCCTGAAGTCCTCCACCTACACTTGAACCCACTTCACCTACTCCTCCACCCACAAAGGGACACCCTTCGTCTCCTCTCTCACCCATGAAGGAGACTCCTATTAACATCAAAACCATTTCACCTTTGACTTCTCCACCTAGAGAGCCATCACCCGCGGTACATCTTAAGCCTAGGGAAGACACTCATTCATCTCCTCCACCCACAGAGGAGCACCCATCAGCTCCTCCACCCCGTGAGGAGCACCTGTTATCTCCTCCACCCATAGAGGAGCACCCATTTTCTCCTCTACCTATCGAGGATCCAGTAGAAATACCTTTGCCTCTAGGTGACCATTCTCCATCAGCTACCCAAGATCCTGCGGACTTACTTTTAGCTCTCTTACCCATGGAAGCCGAAGCTAGAAAATTCCCCATCTCTAAGACACATTTTACAGAATTGCCATTAGATCCTCATCAACCTCACCTACAATAGTGCCTTTTTCACGCCTAGCCGATCACCTAGATTATGTGGATAGAGCCTTACTTTGGGGTGTCTTCTACTTCCTGTCTCAACATAAATGCAGATGTCACTTGCTGACACTTCCACTATCTACCCAAAAATATTTTGGCCAATCAAACCAAACACAACTACAACTATCACAAATTCCACCACGATACCACTCATGGCTCAACCCACACCCCTACCCATAACCCAACACACATCTACATCCAAGCCCACACCTACATCATCTTCCTTTCCTAAACCTATTACTACCTTAGGGGTCATCCCAACCGCTAGCCTTACTCATCCACCCATCAAATTAGATTTAGCTACATCCTCCAAAGCCAACACCAAACCTACTCGCACCCAAACAAGAACCAATCCCATAGATCTCATACTCTAACCTCACCGATCACACCTTCATCACCTTCACCCTTTCCATCCATCTTAGGACCTTGCCCCTCCAGCGCGGTTAAGAAACCTCCACTTTGGTAAAATAAAAACACAAAGAACCCATTCCGTCCTCGCATACCTCTACCATACCCAAGCGCTTTGACATGACTTACGCCCACACCTGCAACATCTTTACCACCCATACCTCCAATACCATCGATAGCTTCTGCATTACCCCGACATTTCAGTCTCTTTCCCTCATGCCTCCTTCACGACTGTGCCATCTACCTTCATAGCACCTTCATTATCCTCATGGGTAACATGCCCCCTTCCACCATCTCCTTTCCCTCTAGAGCTCGTGTGCTCGTATCACCTTTACCCAAGAAGGTGTAACATAAAGACAAAAATCCACTACCCTCTAATAAGGTAGTCAAAACAACCACACACTCTCTTACCAATTCATCTACCATACCCCTACCCAAGCAAACACGACCAACACCCAAGATCACACCAACACCTAAAACCATAGCTCGACCCACTCCCCCTCATGCAAACACCCTTCCTCTACAGTCAGCCACACCTATACCCAAACTCACTTTCACTTCCCATTGTGATCCACTAGCGGGATCCTATGCCAAAATTTTAACCAACCTCCTTGAAACTTCTGTCATCACATTACCGCCGCTCAGACCTTATGACCCTCTCAAACCCAAACCAAAAGGGTTTGACGACACCAAAATTTGTGCCTACCATCGTGTGTCGGGCACGATGTAGAGAACTACAAAGCTTTAAAACCATTCTTATCTAGTTGTGTCCTCTTGAAGAAAACTTTGACAATGATGACCTTCTCGATGAGGACCCCATTTCACCAACACCCATTCCCACAGCTCTTCCCTCACTGCCTACTCAACGACCTAGACCTTCACCCCCATAACTCCTAGAACCACCTCCAAGATTTGAAATTAACATGGTTCACATCAAAGAACTCATCAAACCTCCACCCAAATGTCAGTGTGCTCAACTCATCTCACAAGGTTCCTTCCCACCACTAGGCTTTTTCCCTTCATGTCACTATACCTTTCATGGCTCACCTACCTTGCCTACCTCCCCACCTCAGATCAACATGATCCACATTGTTACCCGTGCTCAAAAGGATAAAGGCAAGGAAAAGGCAACCGACCCACCAACCAATCCTATACCCAACATACCATCTGCACCCACACCTAAAATCACTATCCGCGGCCCCACATATCCTATTTCTAATGGGGTCACACACCGCGCGATGCTCAAACAACTACACCAATCCCCCTCAAAATGTTTCTGTATGACCTCATCCAAACCTCAGAATCCCATCGTCAAGCTCTCATGGAGGTCCTGTAATCTATTGAGGTTTTACCCAATGACCCTACACCCATAGCCTCCATTATTACACCCCATCATGTAGCCTCTCTCACCAAATTACCACCTTTATCCACACCTCCACCTACTCACCAAGTAGCCTCCCTTAGCTTCTCAGAGGAAGAGATCACACCGCACCAAACTGATGACCCAGACCCAGCTCTCTTCATCTCTGTCCACATCGATGATATACATGTACGACATGTTATGATCGATGGGGGCACTAGCATTAATATCATTTCCTCCCATGCATTCGCTCAAATGCACATACCTGACAATTACATGCATAAACATCCCATCATGTTACGTTCATTCAATGACACTATCACCTCTACACTTGGCACCGTCATCCTCCATGTTCGCGTGGGCCCCCACACTATTCCAGAGTTGTTTTACATCTTGGAGGGGGAATTTCAATATAACTTATTGCTTGGTAGACCCTGGATTCATGTCATGGGTTGTGTTCCTTCCACTTTGCATCGTTGTGTAAAGTTTGAGCATGAAGGACACACCTATACCATTCTGGCTGACCCATCACCTTTCAAAACTTGTAACATGCTTTATTGACCCAATGACATGCTTATACCCATTAAAGTGTCTACCTCCATGACCACGCCTCTTCACCTACACCTCCACCCACTAGTGCAGCCGCTACTTCAATCACACCTACATCCTCCATTCCATTCCCACTATCGTGCAGCCAAACTACTTCCCCTCTGTTAGCTTTCAACCTTTGAGCTGATCTGATCCTCCATTCTCCCACTATTGCCACAAACCGCTACTCTGCGTAGCTCAACCTTGAGCTGATCTCTCGACATATCGTCTATTCCAAATACCCACATACTTTTCACTGCCTCAAGGCATTTTTCAATGCCTCACTCTGGGGGAGTATCACCTATATAGTGTCAACACATTCCTTACTCCACAAGAGTACGGAAGTCTTCACCAACACCCTCGCTATGATCACCGTATAGGAGAGTGCCTCCTTTATGGTCCTCCCCACCTTCATACCAATCTCACCTATGGGGGACTTGATACTACCACTTACACACCTGAACCACCGTCACAAACCCACCCATTTTCTACTGACCTCCAATCACTCACCAATCATCGTTTTGCCCACACCTTCCTGCACCGATGTGCATGGAAAGGTTTTGGTTTTGGCTTTTACGAGCAAGGCCGCCATACTATTATTCCATGTACTACCCGTAAACATAATTGACGGGTTCGTTATATTACCAATCATTTAACCAACTCATAGACAAGTTGGTGTCATTATAACCAAGGCGTGTCTAAATTTGTATGCAAAAGGAGAAAGGAAAATCTTATTCAACAATACTTCTTCCTAAGAAAACATATAGAAATTAAACATGCATGAAAAAGAAACACACAACAACTAAACTACTAAAATAAATCTACATTAAATAATAGAAAAATCCTCCTCCTTGGGAAAGAGTGACTTTTGGCCATTCTCTTCCCTTTGGATTTGGAGAAACTACAATTAACTTTTAAAACTGTACTTGTATTGATTCAAAACTAATTTACAAAATATGCCCCCCTTTCCAAATATATGGAAGAGGTATTTATAGACATTACTCCTAGTTTACTTGGTCCACACTCCAAGAACTAACTACCTATTCTTGGGTGGATTTATTCAAAGTAATAAATACTAAACAAACTTGACTACAACAACCCACTTATCGTGGAGAATATTTCTACAACTCATCCCTTTAATCTAGGAACACAAAGTGGGAGAGTACTTATTCAACATTCCTAATACTATTCCACCATTTTCTCATCCTTGAAACATGGAGAGAAAAAGGAGTGCTAAGTCCATGACTTTGAATTCTTCTTGGAATGCCACATGCATTCATGACTTTGGATTGCCACATGTTTGGATCTATATTCTTGGTTGATGACGTGGAAGCAAAGAGTAGGTTGAATAGTTTGGTGCTCCTTTACATTATTTTGGAACAAACCAAAATATTTTCACTAGTTGGGCGTTTCCGTAGCTACGTGAAGAATTTCCGTAGTTGGGCATTTCCATATCGTGTGTGAAAATTTCCGTAGAAGCTGGGCATTTCCGTAGCTGCAATCTATGAACTTGGAGTATAATTGTTTATGACATGTTTTCTATACACTATTGCATTCCAACTTTAGAAGAAATATCAAGAAATAACAATAATTAGATTGCAAATAGATTTCTAAAGAGATGATAAGATAAATCCTATATTCTACCTTAAATATGATATCTCATTATTAAAACTACATCTAAATTCACTTGAAAGCTTTATTTTGAGAGAGAGAATAAGAATGTTATTTGGTGATATAATGAGACATATTTTGGTCTCATCATTTCCCCCACACTTAACTTCTTGCATGCCCTCATCTTTCAAATTATCTTCTCCTTTTTTCATGATAGTAGCAAACTGAGATTTTAGAAGTAAAATTTTTACTTCTTTTTTATTCATGCTCTCATGAGGTTTTCCGTAGATAATGTAGAGATATTTTTCCCACACTTAACTCTTTGTTTCCTCATGCATTCTTCAAAATATTTGGAAGAGAGTGAGTCTCCCCCACACTTAGCTTTGTGCATGCCCTCATACAAACTATTTTTTTTTTTAATTCAACAGCTTATAGATCTCAATTGCTGTAAACTGAAAAAACTTTATCTGCATCATTTTCTTTGTTACTTGACTTGATCAACACATGGAGATCTTGAAAATTTTCTCTCTTTTTTTTTTATGCTTTCGAGAAGTGAATCTATTTGTAATTAAAACAACAAATAACAATATTAAAGAATAGAAAAATAAAAGTTACCATACCATACTCAGTAGTTATCCTTTCTTTCATCATGTTGTATAACCATGATTTCCATCTACAGCTAAAAACAAATAGATATGAAGTCAAGGTCACTGCAACATAGAACTTTTCAGAAGAAAATGATTTCATCAACCAAGTTGGCATAAGAGAAGCAGTCATATGAATCCAAGAAAGACTTTGAAGTGTAAAAATTTTGTTTGTTTTTTGGTTTGGGAAAAGCAGCCATTTGCTGGTTTTCAACTTTCCCTTTTTTTTTTGTTTGGGAAAAGCAACCATTTGTTGGTTTTCAACTTTCCCCATTGTTTTTTTTTTTGAGAAGATTAACATTGACTACTGCATATCGAGGAATTTTTGGTGTTTTCAGAAGTTGGGAAAATGAATTTTTCACAAAAACTGAGACAAAGAGGGTAGCATGGAACGAATCAGGTACTGAAAATGAGGAGTACTAGTAGAATACTTGCATGCATCATAAGATATATTTAAAAAAATCTTCAGCATGTTATTTTTTTAGCAGCATGCATTCAAAATGCAATATCTTGGTCGTTTCTCAATGAAAATGAGAAATTAAAAATGATTTGGAAATCTTAGATCGTGTAGAACAAGACCCGAAATTGTTTGAGTGATTTCTTTATGAGCTGCAAGCAGTTTGGATCAGAAAACACTGTTATCAAAATAGTCTGCAACATGTTATTTCTTTTGAGCAACATGCATTCAAACTGCGATATCTTGGTCATTTCTAAACAAAAATGGGTGATTCAAAATGATCTAGAAATCTCATTTCATGTAGAACAAAACCCAGAAATTGTTTGATCTATTTCTTTATGAGCCGTGAGCAGTTTGCATCAGAAAATGTGGCTATTTTTCATGTGCGATTTCCGTATCAGATGATTCTTTTTCCTTTGACCTCCTCTTTAATGTGCCATGTATGTTGATTTTGTAATTTCCTATATTAATTATGTCATCTAAAAATAGATGCTTGTAACAATTAGCTCCTTCAAATTCAAATCTCCAATAATTATTGAAAATAATTTAGAACAAGTCTCTCTCATTAAATAAATAGAGTCAATTTAGGAGCACTCTTTGCATGAGACTTAATTGATTAAAAGATATGCAATCTGTAGCATTTATTGCATGTAAATTTATTTCCTCTTTGTATGCAAAATTTATTTCTAAATCAATTAAGTCGACATGCAAGGAATATCTTAACAAAATTTGACTAATTCATTAAATAAAATAGGAATGCATGTTATTTGAATTTTCTAATCGCACGAGTCATTTCATGCAAAAAGGAATGTCTCACTTCATTAAATGTAAGAGTTAAAAATAGAATTCTCTTGTTGCATGATTGAAATTTTCAACCAAACGATTTGTTATATGAGAGAATAATGCGTGCCTTTTTGCACTTGTCTACCATGTTCTAATAACTTTCATTATTGTTGTAGATTCATTTTTTTGATTGCGGGAATTTGAGTTGTAGAGATGGACATTTTTTTCCTTCAATATGACATTTCCTTCTTCCGTGATGTAACAACTTAGCTTTTCCTTCAACTCTCAATCTGCTTACAAAAATATTCCACGAAATCTTTGTCTCGGCTTAACTTTGCACAAAGTTAGTTTTTTTTTTTTCTTTTCTTGCATGCATGAACTAGTATTGAATCTAATACATGCAAACAAGAAATATTTCAGAATAGGAAACCCAAATCAATTTAGACCCTATAGAAATATATTATGTTACAATTTTTATAAAGATTAAGAAAAATTATCATCAAATTCCTATTGTATCCATTCCATCACACCAAAATACATGGGTAACTAGCCACTGTAATTGTTGTGTATATAGGAAATAGAACTAGGTACGGGTTTTATTTGATGATAATACATATTTCTATTATGAATTTTTCATTCATATGCTGATTAAGGTAGTCAGTCTTATCAACAATCTATAATATCATATTGAAATTCTCAATATGAATATAATAGAAATATTTCTTAACAAAATAAATAATTGTATAAACACATGTCTGATGGACTAATATAAAATGGTGTTTCCATGTTATTGAGGAGGGGGTTTCTTTTGGCAATCTCCATCAAGTTTCTAAATCTAATTGTAGAAAAAATTAATCTATTTGCAAAAAAAGAAATTTGCAGGAAAAGAAATTGTTGGAAATGAAATTACAGGAAAAGAAATTACAGAAAATGAAAAACTTGAAAGCAAATTCTAATCTAGTTGCATGAAAAGAAATTCTAAAGAAGCTATTGAATAAGAATCTCCTGTCACAAATCTTGTTAAGAGGTATTCTACTGTCACTAGAATACTCTTTTAGAAAAATCTGAGTCTCCTAATAACACCATGATCCCAAAAAAATGGCACCAAAATGACGGGTCGTTGTATTACCAGTCATTTAACCAACTCATAGACAAGTTGGTGTCATTATAACCAAGGAAGTGTCTAAAGCTGTATGCAAAAGGAGAAAGGAACACACAATACTAAACTACTAAATAAATCTACACAAAAACTAAACTACTGAAATAAACTATGCTAAGAAATAACAGAAAAATCCTCCTCCTTGGGAAAGAGCGGCTTTTGGCCATTCTCTTCCCTTTGGGTTTGGAGGAACTACAATTAACTTTTAAAACTACACTTGTATTGATTCAAAATTGATTTACAAAATATGCCCCCTTTCCAAATATATGGAAGAGGTATTTATAGACATTACTCCTAGTTTACTTGGTCCACACTCTAAGAACTAACTACCTATTATTGGGCAGATTTATTTAAAACAATAAATACTAAACAAACTTGACTACAACAACCCACTTATCATGGAGAATATTTCTACAACTCATCCCTTTAATCTAGGAACACAAAGTGGGAGAGTACTTATTCAACATTCCTAATACTATTCCACCATTTTCTCATCCTTGAAACATGGAGAGAAAAAGGAGGAGTGCTAAGTCCATGACTTTGAATTCTTCTTGGAATGCCACATGCATTCATGAATTTGGATTGCCACATGTTTGGATCTATATTCTTGGTTGATGATGTGGAAGCAAAGAGTAGGCTGAATAGTTTGGTGCTCCTTTACATTATTTTGGAACAAACCAAAATACTTTCACTAGTTGGTGATTCTATAGTTGCGTGAAGAATTTTTGTAGCTGTGTGAAGAATTTCCGTAGTTGTGCATTTCCATAGCTGCGTGAAAATTTTTGATAATTGTAGCTGCAATCTACGAACTTGGAGTACAGTTGTTTATGACCTATTTTCTACACACTATTACATTCCAACTTTAGAAGAAATATCAAGAAATAACAACAATTAGATTGCAAATAGATTTATAAAGAGATGATAAGATAAATCCTATATTCTACCTTAAATATGATATTTGTTATTAAAACTACATCTAAATTCACTTGAAAGCTTTATTTTGAGAGAGAGAATATGAATGTTATTTGGTGATATAATGAGACATATTTTGGTCTCATCAATAACGATCGTAGTGGTATAGGCTTTGCTAAACCACCTACTAAGAAGGCCTGCATTGAACTCATTGAGGACATTAGCCCTTCTCCACCTTCTTCACCCACTCCACCTTCTTCACCACCTTCGCCGACAGAGTCAATGGATCTAGAATCCATTCCTCCTAATTTTTTTTTCATAAACACCATTTCCTTAGGGCCTCTGACTTATCAACGTGAGGGCAAGGCTCCCTCTTCTCTTCCCTTCCTACATTGAAATGATCGATGACGATACACCTTCGATTAACATCGTTCAATGTTAGGATGATGAATCTATACTCACCTACCTTGGTGCTGAAGACTCATATATTCATTGGTCATTACCATTTGAGACGCAAACCATGTTGAATGAATCGACTATCAAAATCAACATTCATACTCGGACAACCCGCACATTCTAAAGATTGGACAATCATTAGATCTTCACAACAGAAGCCATCACTTCTTTTCTTAAAAACCATAACCACGTTTTCGCTTGGTCTTACATAGATATGCCCGGTATTGACCCCACTATAGTGGTACACAATATCGTAACCATTCCCGATGCCAAACCCATTAAACAAAAGCTGAGGAAAATACACCCTCACATTGCTCTTTTGGTTAAAGAAGAACTTCAACGCCTCCTTTCTATTTCCTTCATCTTACCCATTGATTATCCCTGGTGGATTTCCAACATTGTCCTTGTCACTAAGGCGACAGGGGGACTTTGTATTTACACAAACTTCCGTGACCTCAACCTAGCCTACCCAAAAGATGACTTCCCTCTACCTGGTATTGACCAACTAGTTGACCTTACCGCTGGTCATGATATGCTATCACCGATGGATGGTTTCTCGGTTATAACAAAATCTTCCTTGCCCCAGAGGATCAACACAAAACCACATTCATCACCCTTGGGGGACCTTCTACTATCGAGTCATGCCTTTTGGCCTTAAAAAATGCCGATGCCACATATCATTGGGCTATGACTTATATCTTCCATGACATCATGCATCATATATTATAAGATTACGTGGATGATCTCCTGCCAACTACACACCTTTGCTCGAGAACCTCACCATCCTAAAAACCATCTTTGATTGCCTTAGTAAATATTACATTCGCCTTGACCCTAAGAAGCGTGTCTTTGTGATTCTCTCAGGAAAGCTCCTAGGATTTATCATTTCCTTACATGGTATAGAGGTTGACCTGCTAAATTCAAGGCAATTCTTGAAATGCCTCTGCCCACTAATCTTAGGCAACTCCATAGCCTACAGGCAAGTTGCAGTCTATTCGCCACTTCATTTCACAATTGTCTGATCGGTGTCAACCATTTCATCATCTTCTCAAGAAGGATGTCTCTTTTAAATGGGATAATGACTGCCACAAAGCTTTTGAGGCCTTAAAACAATACCTTCTCCAACCACCCGTACTCATTCCACCTAAAGACGATCAACCCTTCTACCTATACATCTCAACTACCGATCACTCCTTGGGGGCCATGCTCGCTCATCGCAATGAACAACATAGGGAGTAGGCGGTTTATTACATAAGTCGTACTCTTTTAGACTATGAAACCCGATACACCCATGCCGAAAAAATCTACTTAGCCTTAGTTTTTCATTGCCATGAAACTTTGCCATTACCTACTTAATCACAAGACTTATGTTGTGACCAACACCGACCCCTTACACTTCATGTATGCCAAACCTTACCAAAATCAATGTGCCACACGCTAGCTCATGCTTTTGGCCGACTTCAACCTCGATTTTATCCACCAAAAGTCCATCAAGGGCCAAGCCATCACCGATCAATTGGCGATGCACCTATTTCGGGGATCAACCTTCTAATTTTGACTTTCTAAATGAGTCAATTACTTCCCTTTCTCTTGGGCGAGCCCGCATACCAAAGCGACACTCTTCTTCAACGGTTCTAAGTGTTAGCATGGGGGTGGGGCAGGTGTTATTCTCATTCGGTTGATGGAAAACCCATGCCTTTGTCTTTCAACTAGATTTTGATTATATAAACAATATTGCAAATACGAAGCGCTCGTATTAGGTCTCCAAGCTGCCTATGTCTTAGATGTCAAATCCATCAACATCTTTGGTGATTCCCAATTGGTCGTAAACGAAGTCAATGGTATATACCAATGTCATAATGAGACACTTCAAAAGTATAAACATCACGTAGACATAATTTTGACCACCTTAATCGCTACACCCTTTAAACCGTTCCATGTTCAACCAACAAATTTGTAGATACCATGGCCTGCTTGGCTTCTCAAATCCCCACTTCACCTGCCGATTCTAAAATATTTGTCACTATAAAAAGACTCCAATCACCCTCTTATTTACCTCATAAGGTTTACTCCATTAGAACCGCTACCCCTGACCCGAGTGACCTTTGGTATAAACAATACTCAAACTACCTTTCCCATTCCATCTTGCCTCCCGACCTCACTCATAATGGACAATGGGCCTTTCTTAAAAAGGTCTCTCGTTACGTCATCATGGGTGGCCTCCTCTACAAATGCGGCTTCGATGGCATTCTCTTACGGTGCCTTATGAGTTCAAAATTCCTTATACCATTAAGGAAGTTCATGATGGCATATGTGGAGGTCACTTCAATGGACTCGCTGTTCTTAAGTGTATTCTTCGCCTAGGCTATTACTAGCCGACCCTTAACCATGATTGTCATGACTACATCAAGCATTATGTAAAATGCCAACAACATGCCAACCTTCATCATACACCCAGGTCATGCCTTACAGTCGCATGTGACCTTTGGCCCTTCTCTCAATGGGGTTTGGATCTTGTCGAGAGATCAATCCCATTCTTCCAAATGACATCAATGGATCATCACCACTACCAAATACTACACAAAATGGGTGAAGCCATACCTCTCATTTCCTCCAAAGCCAAGAAAATATGTGAGTTTATCAATCATCACATCATCTTTGTCACTTTAGTGTCTCACATTGCCTCATCACGATAATGGAAAACAATTCAAAAATAAAACCTTGCGAAAACTTTCGACACCTTCGGCATTCAACTAAGTTTCTCATCACCTTATTACCCACGGACAATGACCAAGTTGAATCCACCAACAAAACCCTGAACAAAATTTTCATGAAAGTGGTTAATGATACTAGGAAGGACCGGCATACACACATTCCTTTCACCCCATGGGCATCTTGCACTAGTATTCACACTTCCATGGCCGCCACACCTTTTTCTCTAGTCTATGGTACAGGGTTGTTCTACACCTCGAATTCCAGCATTCCCTTAGTTTGCATTTCTCTCCATGATATGTTCTATGATGATGACTTTCGTCAAGACCGTTTAACACAACTTGAGTTATTAGACGAACTTTGTCTTAACACTCTTGACCACCTTCAAGTTTACCAAAAATGTGTCAAATGTGCCTATGAAAACATGTCCATGAACGAACCTTCCAAGTCAGAGTGACCTTGTCTGAAATAAAATCAACATGTAACCAAAGCGAGAAAAAGGAAACGGGGAAAATTTGCTCCTAATTAGCTTGGACCATACATCGTGACTCATACTTATGGATCGGAGTGCTTATCGTTTATCTTCACTCGATGGTAAACTCCGAACTCGAGCCCCTTAACGCCTTTCATCTTCAACCAATCTATTGTTGATTTTTAGTCCTACCTCACCTTTTTCCTCTTTCTATGCTCCTCCTTGAGTTCTATCCACTTCCTACGCCATCACCAACGATTAAATAAGAATCATGTGCGTACCCGTCACTTTTTATCTTCTCTTAAATATGTGTACCACGATGCTGCACATAGCATGATTCTCATGGATACTTTTTATCTACCTTTAGATGAGATCCCATGGTCATTTCACCCTACTTTCTGAACAAGAATCCTATTCTTCACCTTAGTCTTGTCCATGACTTAAAATCCCTCAAATGGGATCCAACTCCTTGGGTTAAAGTTGTTAGTGTGAGTTATCCTATGTGTCCTCTTCTCATGTTAGAGGGTCATCTCACATGGGTTAGGTTTAGGGTTAGGTTTAGGGTTTCATGTGTGTCATGCACTAGGGTTACTCAACACCCTATATGTACCCCTTTTCTATTCATTTATGAGCATGCCAAGACACTCCGCTATCTTTCCTCTATGTGCAAGCTTTGTTTCTGTTGAGCAAGTTCTTCCATTACTGATCAATTCTTTCTTGCAATTACTAGAGCTATCACGATTCCGTTGGAGTGCAACTACTTCATGGTGCCTCGTTTCTGATTCGATTCTCACAAAAAAATTTCATGGTATCGAGCTACACGACTTGCCATCACACCAAAAGCTCGAACGATGGTGGAGAGGGATCTCATCATGTTAATTAGTTACTACGCCAATACCCTCCCACACGATGGAGCCGGGTATACACCCAATCAGGCCCAACAACATTAGGAGGAAGTGACACCGGGAATTTTCTCGAGAGGTCACCCATCCTGGTTTTACTCTAGGATGACGCATGACTTAACCGCTTGGTATCGAGATGCACAACTTGTGGTCACACCAAAAGCTCAAACCGATGGTGGCAAGGGATCTCATCATTTCAATCGATTGCTACACTAATACCCTCCCACATGATGGAGTCAAGTATATACCCAATCAAGCCCAATGAAATATTAAGAGGAAGTGACACCATAATTTCCCAGAGGTCACCCATCCCAAGACTACTCTAAAATTGGCGCATACTTAATCGCATGGTATTAGAGCTACACGACTTTTTCGTCACACAAAATGTCAAACGGATGGTGGAGAGGGATCTCATCGTGTTAATCGGTTGCTACACAATACCCTCCCGCGCGATGGAGCTGAGTATACACCCAATCAGGTCAACGGCATATCGGATAACTCACACTAACACCCCCTTCATCGCCAAGCCGGGTAGCGAGTACGTGATGAGTCGAGACGGAAGAGGAAGAGACTCCTAAACAACTAAGAAAGATGTGTCAATGGGGCACAGAAACTAAAAGGTCGATAAGGTGCCCATATATAAACACAATCTTCTAGAAGAAGAAGAAGAAAGAAGGAATACATGCTTAGAAGAAGATGGGCAATCCGCTGAAAGACCTCACCCCAATAAGAGACCGTAAGTGAAGAAACTTCATCTAAGTGAAGGGCTTGGTGAATAAATCTACAATCTGATCAGCTATCTAAATGTATTGAATGTTGATGATACCATCATGAATAAGCTCCCGTATGAAGTGCATATGGATCTCAATGTGCTTCATCTGCGATCTTGAACTAGATTTACTGCAGATAGAGATTGTGCTCATGTTATCACGATGGTAGATAATGGTAGGCCGAAGAAAGTGGATGCCAAACTCAGCCGTGAGAATACCATGTAGCCAAATAGCTTATGTGGTAGCGTTAACTACTCCTCTCGTATTCTACCTCTGTAGATGATATCGTAATTGCATTACGCTTCTTATTAGACCAACTAATAGGACCCAAACCAAGAGAGAAAGCGTAGCTAGAAGTAGATTTCGATGATCTAAGTCATTTGGCCCAATCAAAATCATGTGAACCCAATCAAGTCAATATCAACCTCCATGATAGTGAATGCCATCGGTATAAGTGCCACAAACATAGTGAAATATCCGTTTAGCGCTTTCCAATGCAGCTCATGTGGATTACGCATGAATCTGGACACGATCCCAACAACATACGATAAATCTAATTGAGTGTGAGTCAGTAAATTAAGCTCCCCACCAACTATCGATAAAGAGTACCATCAACCAAGGGAGTAGAGCAATCTGAAACCAACTTCACCCCAAAGAAAAGGAGTAGGAGAAGACTTGCAATCGGACATCTAAAATCGAGCTAGCAAATCAAGAGCATACTTAGGTTGCGAAATCAAGATTCCCGAGTTAGATTGTGAAATCTGGATCCCAAGGAAGTAATGAAGCAGACCTAAGTTAGTCATGGAAAACTTATTGGCTAAGGCGATCTTCACGAGAATCAATAATAGAGGAAGAGTGTTTTGTGATCAACAAGTCATCAACATATAGAACAAGAATGAGTATGGAGTCATCTTGCCGTAAAATATAAACATTTGGATCGAGTGACACAGTAAACCCCGATGTAAGTTAAAGAAGTTTATTTATGGCCTTAAACAAGCCCCTTGGGCTTGGTATGCCAAGATGGACTCCTTTTTACTTACATCAGGGTTTACCAGTGTCACTCGATCCAAATGTTTATATTTTATGGCAAGATGACTCCATACTCATTCTTGTTCTATATGTTGATGACTTGTTGATCACGAGGCATCTCTTCCTCTATTATTGATTCTATGAATATCACCTTAGCCAACAAGTTTTCCATGATTGACTTAGGTTTGCTTCATTACTTCCTTGGGATCCATATTTCACAATCTAACTCAGGAATCTAGATTTCGCAACCTAAGTATGCTCTTGATTTGCTAGCTTGGTTTCAAATGTCCGATTGCAAATCTTCTCCTACTCCTTTTCTTTCCAGGTGAAGTTGGTTTTAGATTGCTCTAATCCCTTGGTTGATGTTACTCTTTATCGGCGATGGTGGGGAGCTTGATTTACTTGACTCACACTCAACCGATTTATCGTATGCTATTGGGATCATGTCTAGATTCATGTAGGAGCCACATGAGCTGCGCATTGAAAGCAGCTAAATGGATCCTTCACTATGTTCGTGGCACTTATACTCGATGGCATTCACTATCATGGAGGGGCTTGATATTGACTTGATTGGGTTCACAGATTCTAATTGGGCCAGGTGACTTAGATCATTGAAAATCTACTTCTGGAGATACGATTTCTCTCTTGGTTCGGTCCTATTAGTTGGTCTGCAAGAATCGAATGCAATTGTGATATCATCTACAGAGGCAAGCGAAATCAGAGGAGCAAGCCACGCCGCCACATAAGCTATTTGGCTACATGGTATTACGGCGAGTTTGGCATGCACTTTCGGTGGCCTACCATTATCTCTGTGATAACACGAGCACAATCTCTATCTGCCGAAATCTAGTTTAGCATCAATGACAAAGCACATTGAGATCCATATGCACTTCATATGGGAGCTTATTCATGATGGTATCATTGAAATTCAAGACATTCAAACAAATGATCGGATTGTAGATTTATTCACCAAGCCCTTCGCCGAGATGAAGTTTCTTCACTTACTCTTCTCTGGGGTGAGGTCTTCTGCAGCTGCCCATCTTCTTCGAAAGCTATGTAGTCCTTTTCTTCTTCTTCTTCAAGGAAGATTGTGTTTGTATGTGGGCGCCTTATCGAGCCTTTAGTTGTTGGGCCCCATTGACACATCTTTATTAGTTGTTTAGGAGTGTCTTCCTCTTCTTTCTAACTCATCACGGTCCTACTACCCGGCCCTTCGATGAAGGGGGTGTTAGTGTGAGTTATCCTATGTGTCCTCTTCTCATGTTGGAGGGTCATCTCACATGGGTTAGGTTTAGGGTTAGGTTTAGGGTTAGGTTTAGGGTTTCATGTGTGTCATGCACTAGGGTTACTCAAAGCACCCTATATGTACCCCTTTCTGTTCATTTATGAGCATGCCAAGACACTCAGATGTCTTTCCTCTATGTGCAAGATTTTTTTTATTGAGCAAGTTCTTCCATTTCGATTCTCATGGATACTTTTTATCTACCTTTAGATGAGATCCATGGTCATTTCACCACAACTTTCGAACAAGAATCCTATTCTTCACCTTAGTCTTGTCCATGACTTAAAATCCCTCACATGGGATCCAACTCCTTGGGTTAAACTTCCATAAAAAGATGATTCCCTCAAAAGGACATCTTTATCTCTACTGATCGTTCTATAAATAGAAAGCTCCCTCGAAGGATAGCTATGTAAAGCTCTTTAAAAAAAAATTGAAGCTTCCCGCATCAATCAGCTTCACGAAGACCTCAAGGAGTTAATTTCCTCATCCCATATAGACTTCCCACATCGATTAGTCTATCTCAAATATCAATGAAAACAAAATCCTTTTAGTCATGGACTTTCCCATTGTGACTTTGGATCTCTTACCACAAAGGCATGCTACCTAGTACCATATAAAAGCTAACCACTTTTCACCCTCTCACCATTCATGGTTTCATTTCATACCGCCTCAAGAGGACCTATTGGACCATGACATTTGGTGATCATGTGACTACTTTTTCACCTTTAGAATAATCAATCATGCAATGCTTTTAGGGTCTTACGTTCATCAGCCCATCTAAAGTATGATCCGCCCGTTATGATCCTTACCAATCAGGTTGCTTTCTTACCTCCTCTTATATTTTAAACCTTCTTCATTACATATTGATTACCTTATACAGGACTTGACCCTTGACGCTTCTTTTTGGGTAATTTTTTTCTCCTCCTTCACCATAATCAACTCAAAATCACCTATACTAATGTGCCCACAATTCACCCATACCTAACAGACCTAGACTCAATCATGCCTATAACATACCCACCCATACTCATACCTCCTCACATTCTTCCCTAGCTTATGGGAGAACTACATCAGCCTGAGGTCCCTTTTCACCGGGACTATGTAGGCAACACTCCAGAGGGTATGGGGCCCTTGGAGGTTAGCTCGGCCTCTCTTTACCCTAACCAATTCATCTTTTATTTTCCTAAATCACATTCTACCATATCTTAGTTTCTTTTTATATCAATAATTGGAAATTAAAACCCATCAAACAACAAATTTGCTTTCCATCTTTATCATCATCAAACATACATTTATTATGTCTACCATTTCTTTACCATTATCATGTATATACCATAAAACATCTTAACCATAGTACATATCGTCATTCATTGCACAAATTAATGAATTATAACCTAACTAAATTCAACCCTACCTAAACAACTTTGACTCCACCATGCCTAAAAACTGACGACTCAATCCATGCCTAGACTACAACTGACTCCACCATGTCTAAAACCTAACTCAATCCATGCCTAAACAACTTTGACTCCACCATGCCTAAAACATGACTCAATCCATGCCTAGACTACAACCTGACTCAACCATGCCTAAAACTCCGACTCAATCCATGGCTAGACTACAACCTTTGGCTCAACCATACCTAAAACTCCGACTCAATCCATGCCTAGAATACAACCTAACTCCATTATGCCTAAAACTTGACTCAATCCATGGCTAGAATACAACCCGACTCACTCATGCCTACAACTCTGACTCTCAACCATGCCTAAAACTGACTCAATCCATGCCTAGAATACAACCTAACTCCACCATGCCTAAAACTTGACTCAATCCATGCATAGACTACAACCTGAATCACCCATGTTTATAACCTAACTCCACCATGCCTAAAACCTGACTCAATCCATGTCCAGGACCACAACCTAACTTGATCCATGCCTATGACCTGACTCTATCATGCCTACGCTACTTATATTTTCCATAACATATACACATCAAAATAGCAAGATAACCACAACCATGTATACACATAATGACCATACTCATCATCATCATCATCTCTATAAATAAAAATATCCAAACGTGTGTCTCCATATACATAATCTCAAATATATTTGGCACCCGAGCTGGTATATGATACAAAATATACAAAACTCTCATATATAACCTCACCATCTTCGGCATGCAGGCCGATATATGATCAAAATATACAAAAATCTCATACATCCTCACTCTCTTTGGCACGCAGCCGGTATATATCAAAAATGACCAAAATACATCAAAATGGAGGGATGTGCATCAGGCATCATCTGTTAGATATCCTCCATCTCAGTCTCACTGTCTCCTCCTCGGCTCCTAGCCGTGACCTAATAACCTCTCACCTCCTTTCATAGGTCATGGTCGAGCCCCCTGCAGTACATCACCTAGAGCCGGCATCTGTGAGTTGGTGGCCTCACCCTAATCTTGTCTCGGGGCTCGATGGCCCCTATGCTCTCTACACTATGATTGCGGGATCTAGTCCTCTCACTTGAGGCCTGTTGTGCCTGTACTCTCCATAGGATAGAAAATATATCCCGACCACTATTAGCTAATCTTGATAATATCTGGCCTCCCCTAAGGCATCCCAGTAACCTAGATATGGGTACAATCTGTGGTGGCCCCATAGGCCTCGGCCCCTATACCTATCCTATGGGACCCTGTCCCAGTTGCTGTGGAGGTGCCATCGGCCCCACACCCTGTGCTTGTACCTATGCCTATAATGCCTGAATATGTGCACTCGTGCGGTGGCGAAGCGCTCTGTAAACTGTAACTTTGTGCTGTAGGGTGGCTACTCTCCTCATCTCCTCTCCATCTCCACCTGAGCCATCTCACAGGTATGGTGCCACTTGTGCATGCAATGTGGCCACCTCTGCCTCTGATGCTGCTAGCTACCCATGTACCATCCCTAACTATGTAATTAGGGTCGCCACCTACCCCTGTAGGGCATCTCTCTACATAGTGATGGTGGCTAAATCGGCTTCTGGGCACGGGAGGTACTTGCTAGCTAGGCCACCCACCACTATCTATACCTATCCATCACTCCGGCATCATCAATCTACCGGTCTATAACCTGCTCCTCCTACCCAATAGTAATGTGCGGTTGTGGAAGTGGTAGTGGTATCTCCACATCATCCCTCCAGTACTATGGGAAGGGTGGTGGTATATCCTATAGTAATCCAAACTGTCATCGGACCCTGTCTACGGGGATCATCTCGTGCTCCCCTGCACAATGCCCCTCTATCCATCTAAGTATCTGAAGGCCAGCTAACTCCTCAGCCATCTATCTATATGAGGGATAACCCACATACGGTCTCCATATAATGTCTACCTAGATAATCCCTCCAATAGCCGCCGGTAGTATGCTACATCATGCATGCCCTCGTCTCGATCACCACTCTCTAATAATAGGAACCCATCACTTGTACCCCACCCACACAAAACCCGACTCAAATGCATCTGCTTGGGGCATACCCACTGGACACACACAAACAATGTGCTCATAGGCCCAACAGTGAAATAATGCATGTCAACATAGGCTGAACCTGCGGAGCTGCCTATATGCCCACAACTCTCTATATAAGCGCACTTTAGGAATCTGCCGGTGCCTAGGAAAATCAGGTCCTCTCCATCATCATGTCATGTAACACTCCCATTAATGATCATGGGAATCTCCCACCTCTGCATCTGCAGTGTAAAACAGCAGACTTCCTCCATCAGTAATACTACTAGCCTCATCTCCTCTGAGACGGGCTAGGTACATCTCTCCATAGCTTAGGCTAGTGCTATGGAATGTCAGCTCTGCCATCCCCTCACCAAACACCATCAACATCAACTCCTCTGATGCCTCTGAGGAGATCGAATATACCTACGTACCCAATATAGGTAATTGTGGGATCCTGTACATGTCCTCCAGGGTGACTTTCATCTCACCCATTGGTAGGTGGAACGTGTTGGTCACCGAATCCCATCTATCAATGAGGGTGACCATCAGACTCATCTGTCGGACCGCATCTTTGGTAGCGTTGGACCCCAATCAGGCCCACCTCCTCAACATGTTGTAACTCCTCGACTATCATTGTGCCTCAAACTATCACGAGTAGGGGTGGCACCTTATCTCGCATCCTCAGCTGATCTCTCACCTGCATCCAACAAAAATCACATTATTCAAACACGACCATATCTACATTCACCCATACCCATTCCCATTACCCTACCTCTTTTACTTTGCTACTTACCCATTTATCCCATGGCCTACCCTCCACCCCAAACCAACCCACACCTCCCTACTCACCCAACCCAACCCTAACCTACTTGACCTACCTACCCTAACCCTACCCAACCTAATATCACCTCACCTATTAAACCACACACCCTAACCCCTCACCTACTTCCATTTTGACCCACTCCCGACCTTACCTTTTTCCTACACATCTATACATTTTTTCCTAACAACTCCACCCTTACCTATTTTTACCCCTTACCTATGTTATGATTTTCACCCCAAACCAACCCGCACCTCCCTACTCACCCAACCCAACCCTAACCTACCGACCTACCTACCCTAACCCTACCCAACCTAATATCACCTCACCTATTAAACCACACCCCGACCCCTCACCTAATTCCATTTTGACCCACTCCCTGACCTTACCTTTTTCCTACACATCTATACATTTTTTCCTAACAACTCCACCCTTACCTATTTTTACCCCTTACCTATGTTATGATTTTCACCAAAACCACTTTTCTCACCCCTATCTACCTCACCCACCCAACCTCAGGACACCTTTTTGGCCCCTTTTTCCCCCAATTATGACCGGTGAGTCCGGTTACCCCTAACCGACCCGGTCCCCCTTCAACCGACATCGATCACTGCTTATGACCAATACCGGTGCTCTAACACCAACGCTCGGCTAACCTTCAATCGACGCGGTCCACCTGTCGCGACAAAACCACGGCACGCCCAAACCCCATTTTTCATTCAAAATCCCCTTTACTCCCTTCTACCCACCTAATCTTACTCAAATCCCCCTACACCCTTCCCCACCCCTTCTTCACCCAATCCCCTCCCTCCCCATTCCTATTTTACTTGATTTCCCTCCCATAATTCAAAATTTATTTTCCCCCAAAAAAAAAAACCTGTTTTCACCCACTAATATAATAAACAAAACAACGAGTTAGATTGAATCCTACCTCATCGTGTTGTCGTTTGTGTGGTGGCACCTCCGGCCACTGCACTGGTGGTCCCCCGATCCCTCTCCTACCTCTGCCATCACCAAATGACCCTCTCACTCTCCAACTAATCAATCAACTCAAATCGATCCCACCTAGCTTGTGGATCCACCTATCAACCAACTATCACCTACCATGTGGCTCGCCAACTCAATCCTCAGTCTCACTCTGTCACTTCCCACCTTTTCTCTCTCTCTCTCTTGTCATTTTCCCAATTCGCTAAAAGACAAATGATTTGAAAAATATGGTAATTTTTATTTTATAACCTACCCGACCTGACCGCAGTGATGGTTTCACCTTAACCGACATCGGTCTGTGCCCTAGCTTACCGTGGTCTATCCATCTTAAGCGGCGACATTGGTCAAAACCAACGGTCATTGGTTATCTTTGCTTAGCCTTTACTACCTCCTACCCCCAATTTTTGACTGAATCCTTTTTTATCTTACCCTCACCCCACTTGATCTTCTTGACCTTATCATTTATCCCTCACCTTGTCCTCATTCAAGGACTCGTTATTTTTCCCATACCTTGGCCCTACCCATGTCGTGACCTAGATACTTGGACCTGGAACATTGCTAGTGACCTTTGACCTCATGTGTTTGCTATACCCTCTTGCCATATTACTTGTGTTAATGGACATCTTGACCTTACCTAACCTCTTATCGTGATTTGTTTATCCCGACCCAACCCTTGGTGTGCCAAAACATACCTAAAAATTCTTGCACTACATGCGTGTCGTGTTTCTGACCATATCCTATACATTGGATACCGAATCACTTCAACCTTGTTTGGATAAGCCTATCGACCTTAGACAATGTAGAGTTTTCCTACTCTTCAACTTGGTACCATGTTGTAGTTTATATGTGTGCGTGCATTTGACTATTACTACCTTTGACCCTGACCCATTACCTAGATTACCCAGTAGAACATTTTTCCTTTTTTCCCTCATTACCCACCTTCCTCTTCATCACATTCACCTTTTATCAAACCACTCACCGATTCTTCCTTCTACCTCATCAGTTCCTAGTTTGAGGGGATCACCTTCACCCACACATGGGGAAACCACATCTTATTTTTGTCAGCGTTGCTTACCAATACAAGCTATGCAACAAAAAGGGGCAAAATGTAGACACCAAAATTGGGTCACACTCCCCTTGGTCCCTCGATAAATAACCACCTCAAACACACTCACCTAACCATGGCCCATTCCACCCCACTCTAATATTAATTTAATTAATTTAATTAAATTAATTCATTATCCTCACAATATTTATTATTTAAATATCCTAATTGGGATAATGCCCACATATCCACCTCACCTAGACACCTCATCTAGCCACCTCACCCTAAGACATATTCTTAGTAAGTTGCCATAACTAACTAAGACCTACCCAAACCCTAAAAATAAAAGCCTACATTCCCTCTAACCACATTCCCGCATGTTAGAAGGAAGCTTCCATTCTAATCTGCAGAAAAAATGAACAAGATCCTAGAAAATCAAGGGGATCTACCTAGTTTAGTAAACCTAGGAAATCTTGCCCTAACCGATGCCGGTTACCCTAAACCATCACCGGTCAACCTGAAACTACCATCGGTTACCATTTAACCCCCAAAACAACCTTATTTCAAGGTTGACACATTTCTAAGAGATTAACACATCTTTTGAGAATCGGAGACAAAAAACCGAGCTACTTAAAGTAGCATGAGCATTCATTCACGCATCGAGTGCCCATAGCCAACACCTGAAGCAACCATAGAGCCACTTGCCTTCATGAGATCATCTGGGGAAGCGTCACATCACACCAAGTTCCTTCCATCTGATCACCCTCCATTGCCAACCAGACATCAAGCTCATACAAACAATAAGTTTTGTTAACCAAAGACCTTTAGTTCATTATCATCTCGAAATGATTCTTTTACTTCTATTATTAGTTTCTACTCCCATTTCCATTCCCCCACCATTTACCTCCATGCAAACTTGACCATCCTTTTACCCACACCCTTGAACTGCCCATACCCATATTTTAATCATTCATGTGCATACTTGAGACCCATACGAACCTGGCCATTGCCCTTCCATTTCCATCTAGCCTCAGATCTGTCACCCCACCAAGTTTTTATTGAGTTTACTATACCTCGACCATACCCACGCGGTTACCCCACAACCGCGCCCGAATTAACCTAAACCAACATTGGTCATCTTTGGACCGATGTCGGTCTCTATTTTTTGACTGAAACCACGAACGAGCTTAAAAGCTCCACCTAATACCCAAAATCACCCCGGAACCTCACCGACTAAACAATACCTCGACCAAGACCTTGACCTCCAGATTCAGTCATAGCTTAGCATGTTGTGAGAAAAATTGCTTATTGTAGATGAATGAGATACCTAAATTGTTTTAACTATGAGTAGGATTTCCTTTATTATTAGCATTAAGTTGTTTTAAACAAGGTTAGATTAAGAGTCGTTTAGGAAGTATCACACTTCTGGATCTAGCACACACTAGGTAGTTCATTGTATATATTGTTTAAATTTTATTTGGTGTAATTTTTTTCATTTCGGTAGTTCCTCCAAGCAAAAAGGAAGCTCTCACGATCAGTTTGTGGATCCGAAGTCATACGCGCGCAACAACCTACAACTAGCATTTTGACAGGCATTCCTCCTAGCCCTTTACCCTTATCTCTGTTTCGTCAACATTCAAAAAAATTCTCTAGAATCAAGTGAAACACTCTCTGCAAGCTATTTTCCTCTATAAATGCATGTTAAGCATTTATAACTAACTTTAGCAACTCATTTTTAGCGAAATGAAAATTTTAAAGGTTTATATTGCCTTTTTTAATGTGGAGGGGACTTTATAACCAATTTGAATTACTAATTATTTTGGGATGATGGAAATATAGATAGGTATTTATGATATCTTTTATTTTTAATAGGATATGGGTAGAAATAGTTGAAATTTAATATTAGGTCTCATTCTCCTTCCTTCCATCTCATCTAAATTATATAAGTAGAGAGAGTGTGTGTGTCTCTACATTCAATAAGGGAATTTATAGCATACTTCTTTGGACCCATTTGATTCATATTTGATTCTATGTTTCTTTATCCTTTTCTTTGTTGAGGATATTTTTTTTTCCTTTATGTTAGGCAAGTAACTATGTATATTTATTGCATTAATGAAATTTATTATGATTCTTTCTTGTCTACCCTTTAGTTATCATTGTGTTTCTTGCCTCTTGCATGGTTCAATATATTATGTCTTTATTTTCTCATATGTTCACATAGTATTGTGTTAAAATAAGGAAAGGGAGGGATTCATATAACTCATTCTTGGTGTATATCCATATTTTTCTTTATTTTTGTTATGCCTTTCCCCTTGCATGCTCTTAGTTTGGAATTTAGGTAGGTAATGATAATTTTAGAGTAGGTTGTATATGAGAACCAACTCTCTCTAGAGGTTCTCTTGTAATTATAGTGCCAAAAGTGATAAGATATCTTATTCTTGTGTTTGAGATATAGGACCAATCAAGTGAAAATTTCAATGCATTAATGGGTGATGACATGCCTAATAGAACTTGAAGTAAAAGAAAAACATTTTTCTTAATTTTGAAGAACATTTTACACATTCATTTGATGTTTTCAAGAGAATATCATGTGTAATTATTTTTGAATAAAAATCCATATCAAGTAGTGATTCCACTTGTCAAAACATATTCTCAAGATTTACAAACCATGAACCTTCATATTTCTATGTTGTTACGGTGAAATCACAATTTCATGGCTGACCCAAGAGATCTACCTTTTTTGTCAAGTAATTTTAGTGGTCCCCTATTCATACAAAAACTGGATGACATCCAAAAGATAATTGTTAAAGCCATGTCATCCTTTATCAAGATGGTTCTACAAGTCTCATTAACACACTCAAGATGTGACCAATATATGTACAATTCACAATGTTATAAAACAAAATGTAGACCTTGGGTTGTTTACTTATCTCAAAGGAAAAATATCTATATTGGTTCATAAGAATGGACTCAAACTTTACTCCAAGTTTGAATGATTTGGGAAAAAAACTTTATAACCAGTTGAAGGAGGGTTTGGATGTTTTGTATTTGATAGAGCATCTCAACACAATAAATAGGTCTTCTATGGATCATATTGTTGATTTAATTCTCATATTCAAAAGGTCTTGGGAAATAATCCATTCTAAATACACACCCCTACTAGTTGTGGCATTTTTATTATATTTAAAAGCTTTTGAGTTTGATATTTCTCTCATAATTTAATCCCTAGGTGGAAATAATCTTCACGAATCCTATTCCATTTCTCAAGTGAAACATATCTCATACAAGAGGTTATATTTATCCTATCCCATTAATTTATTTTTTCATGATGATTATATTATCCCGACACTAAAAAAATCATATTCATTAGCTATAATTTCATCCCATCCATGCCAAGTTGAATTTCCAATTCATAGCTCACTTTGGATGATATAAAAATCCTTTTTATACATTTATACTTGATTTTATGTCCTATAAAGACCAAATAACCTCTAAAATTATCACAATCAACTTGTTTCCTTGAATTCTCAAATGCAAAGTATGCTTGTTGCCTCAAGTATTCCCAATCCTATGTCAAAAGATTATTTATCTTTAGTCCAAACACATTTTTACATGAAACTTATAAGAAATAGAGGTTTCTTATGTTAATGTAAGTTCCTTCGATTTATATCAACCTTTAAGGTGATAAGGAAACAAAAATGGTTGAAACCTAACTTATTTCATAAGAAATGAGTGGGTTAACAATGGGGTTTCATATAGCATGGCCAAAAGGTACATATGAAAAATGCGGGTCAAATGGATATATAGATGGAAGATGAAAAATGGAATGATAATAAGGAATAAGAGTATATTAGTAAAGAGGTTGAGAAAACACGAAAAAAAATCATCTCACATGGGATTGCTTAAGAGAAATAATGAATAGAATATGGATAGATTGATTGAAGAAGAATAAATAATGTATGATTTACGAGTGCTAATTAAACTCGAGGAAAGTAGTTTAACTTGTTTAGATGGCCTCACATGGTAGAGAACATCATAATGATCTTCATAAACATGAGAAAAATCTTATAAAGAATAAAATCATGCAATATTTAGGAATGTAATGCTTGTTTCCCTTTCCTAGAAAATCATTTTCTTAAAACGATGATGAAGATACACTCTTGTTGTTACGGCCAATGATGTTTTATTTTTAGAAAGGATTAGAAAAATTTGTCGAGGAGGAAATTTCAAGGGAAAATATTGAGGATGATAATGCAAAGGAATAGGTATAAATATAATACAAGATTATTTCTAATATTGAAAACTACTACAACTTAAAGGATGATAAAGAACAAAAACAAACAACATTTATAGAATGTGAATATCCTTATTTTATTTCTTGTTTATAATTAACTACTACTTTTGAGGGTTATAATGTTGAAGATATAAGAGGGCTTGATCCCAATTTGACAATTAATAAGGAAGGAACATTTGCATGCTCTATTTGTAACATTGAATATGATCCCACTTATTTTGAAATTTATAAACCTTTTTTAGGAAGGGTTTTCCATCAAATTTTAAGACCTCTCGAAACCCAATGTGAAGAAGTCACGAGTAATGCCCATATCGGTGATTTAAAAAATATGTAATTTTTGAAATCCTAATTGAAGAGTCACATATGAAAAATAGATGTTGAAGGAAAAATCGACACAAGTAATAAGCTAAAGAAATATGAAACCCTAGGTGCAAGAGAGAGTGTAAAATACTTAGTTGATTTTTCAATTGATCCCAAAGTGTTCTGGACTGGAAAATTGATGAACATGAGGAGTATATTGTCGCAATCGAACATAAAAATCTTGGAACCTCTGGATAAGCCTCGACTAGGGTGCCTAGAATTGGATTGAGGTACCTAGGTGCTTTAGAGACCTTTGTTAGGCACCCGTGACTACGCGAGGTTCAAAAATTTGATTTTCTTGTGTCACATAGGTGTCGCTTGACCTTTGATTTTTGTCACATGTATGTTGTTGAATGACCACCGAATTCACCTGTAACTGCGAAAGAGAAGATAACTTTGAAAACCCTCAAACTACATCAAATCCCAAAAATAAAAGATACAATATGAGGAGTCATACTCGACCCATTTTGATAGTCACCCTGACGAGTGAACTTATGACTAAGCATTGTACTACATCTCATACTCCATGTAGTTCTTATGTGTGTGATAGAATCATGCCCTAGGAAGCCCTTGTGCAAGTGCATGTGATAAAGAGCGATAGCCATAAGTACTAGTGTAAATAGATGCATGGACGAGAAAATGAACTTTCCCTCCTATTCATGTATGTAGAAAATGTAGTCCTTTGTCCCTTGAATGAAATCTATATGAATTCCTTTGATGCTCTTAGATGCCTTTAGATGCAACCTTAGGTGGTGATAATAGATGCTTAGAGCTTGGTCCTTTATTTTGGTCACATAGCTTTATATTTATATGATTCCCTTATTTGAATTTCATTATTGACAACTGGAAGGCTGACCCATAAGAAAATAAGATGCCAAAAGATAAAAGCATCTCAAAGAGAGTGAGTAAGATAGAAAGAGGTCGGTGAGGCCGAAAGGGGACGAGAGTGCTGAGCGATGGCATCCTTGGCTGGGTGTTGGTGTCCAAAGTCATGAAATATAAATTAAGAAAGTATTGATTAGGTTGTAGGCTGTAAAATACCATAAATAAAAATAGAGACAAAGCAAAGAGGTTAAAGATAGCCATAAATTATTAATTTTTTCTCACTTAGGAATCATATGAATGCAAGTATGTTCTTATGACCTAGAAATTTACCCAAGTGTGTGATTTTGTGTCTACATTCACCCCCACTTTATGTTGTTGAGTGAATACTCAATAACATAAAGTAGATAAGAGATGTGTACCTAATAACCATGTAGAGTGTGATGGCAATAGTGTGCCGAAGAGACAAGTGAAAGCGTGAAGTGATAAAAATGAAACGTGGAATCTAAGAAAAGGAAATGACCCTAGGGGTGAAGCGTATGAATTGTACCATTTTGTACTTGTTGTTGTTATAGCTTGATGAAGTGTCACTTCTTGTCACATATTAAGGAAAAACTTACAAAGTCATTTCCATAATAATTAGCATTTTTCCACTAATTAGCTAACATTCCTCTTCATATTCATTAATTAACGACCTTTCGTTAATTAATTAGCCTTCTCTATCATTAAAGATGTCAATTAATGACCTTTCATTAATTAATATCCACTTCTACTTGGGTTAATTAATTATTAATTAATTACACTCATAACTCTAAATCAATAAATTACCATTTATTGGATCAAATTCCTCTCTTACATCCCACAAATCATACTAATTTTCCTCTAATTAGCTTCTATAAGCTTACCTCTACCTATTAATTAATCACCTTTGATTAATTAAAACATCCCCCAACTCCCATGACTTACTAATGACAAATTAAACTCTTCTAAATCAAGATTACCTTTTATAAAGCAACCTTATCCATTCCTAATCTTGTTTTACCTTTATCCCACATTCATCAATTTTCTAGCCTTGCCTCTTTAGGAAAGCTATATAAAGAACCCTCCTTCTTACCTTTCTTCTTACACCATGCTTTGAATAGTGAAAACTATAAGCATTTTGATCTTGAGCCATTCTCCATTGTTGGAAAT
Source organism: Taxus wallichiana var. yunnanensis (assembly GCA_018340775.1). Classification (NCBI taxonomy): domain Eukaryota; kingdom Viridiplantae; phylum Streptophyta; class Pinopsida; order Cupressales; family Taxaceae; genus Taxus; species Taxus wallichiana. Next base: position 21,180 of record JADAXU010000079.1, on the reverse strand, counting down.
AGCTTCTCCATCTTGCATCCTTTCACTCAAAATTGAGTAATATGGGAAGATCCAAAATGGCCTTGTAGCCATTCTTGGTGAGATTCCATTCTCAATCCTTGAGATCAAGTAACAATCCACTTTGATTGCTTATGTTCTTCATAGGTTCATAGTTTAAGTTAGCAATCATAGAGAGTAGGAAATAGCTTAGCATGTAGTTTCATTTATGCATTGAAGAAGCATTTCCTTTAAGCTCTTATCTTGATGGTTCATTGTTTAATTAACATTTTATTTTGAAGCTATGTAGATATTAGTTTCAATTTATATCTTAGTTAATAAAACATGAGCACATTTGGCACACCTGGTGGGACTTACTCCATTGTCCTTTGCACTTAATTTCAAGTTTTTGTAGTTAAGTTTCATTTTTGGTTACTAACCCTCTTTTACACATGTTGATCTAACTTGTTTTTCTTAACTTGTTTTGTTGAGTTTGCATGTGTTGAGTCTTCCTTGTAGGTATAAAGGAGGTGAAGTGCTGTCAAAATTGGAATTGATGGGAAAATTTCAAGATTTCTCCATGTTTTCATTTTTAGAGCTTACTTTTTCAACATTCTACATGCTAGTTTTGTCAATTTCTTGAAAATCTTAAATTCTTGAGCATGTAGGTTAGTGTTTGATAGTGTTGAGTCTTATATTTACATATTAATGTGGTGGGTTGCTGTCAAAATTGAATCTTGGTGAGAAAATTTCAAGATTTCATCATGTTTTCATTTTTAGAGCTTACTTTTTCATCATTCTACATGCTAGTTTTGTCAATTTCTTGAAAATCTTAAATTCTTGAGCATGTATGTTAATGTTTGATAGCGTTGAGTCTTCTATTCATATATTAATGTGATGGGTTGTTGTCAAAATTGAATCTTGGTTGGAAAAATTTGACCATTTTGTAGATTAAGGGACATTTTTTTTTTTGACATTTTTTGAGTGCATGTCAAGTGCATACCCATGAGCATAAGAGCATATGTGTAACCCATCTTCCGAAAGGCCATAAATTTTTCTCCCAAACTCAAAATGACTCCATTTTTTTGCGTTGGAAAGGTATTGAAGTTAACTATGCAATGAAAACATAAATTTGGATTTATACTTACAAAAATTACAGGTTTTCCTTTTATTTTAAAACTGGTCATTTTCTAACATGTCTAATGTTTTGATGAATGTTGTATTTCCATGCTTTACTTGATTTAGACCAAACGTGTGTATGCTCTTCTCTTGCACCTTTTGGTGATCTTGAGAATCAAAAACAACTTTGATCTCTATCTTTTTAACATTGGGATTAAACTTGGAAATTTGATTATTCATTTTGCTTAAGGGAATGAACCTTTTACAAAGCATTTTTCAATGGTCCTTTGATTTGAAGTTTTCCATTTCTATATAGTTGGGATAAATTTTGTGTATGCTCTTCTCTTGCACCTTAGGGTGATCTTGAGAATCAAAAGCAACTTTAGTCTTCATTTTATAACATTTGGTAAATTGAAACTTCATCTTTCACTTTTGGTTTAAGGGAATGAACATTTATCAAGATTTTTGTATGGTTCATTGATTGCAAAAGATTTTCTTTACTTTTTAGTTGGATTATTTGTTGTGTATGCTCTTCTCTTGCATCCTTGGATGATCTTGAGAATCAAAAGTAACTCTTAATCCTCTTTTAAATAATGTGATTTTCTTGGAGAACTACTAACGCTTGAGTGCAGGACCTAAAAATGCTTGTCAAAGAAAGGAGTTCAAAACAAAATTAAACTACTAATACAATTTTTCATGTAGGTTTCCAAAAGGTGTTCAAGAAAACCACATCCAATTTAAAAAGATAAAAAAACACCACATTCAAAACACTTGTATTTGCAGGTTTGGATAAGGGTACGTCCCATCCCACTTAAAACTAGGACATAACCCCTTTGGCATAAGCCTTAAGCTACAACAATGGGGGTGGTCCTAGGAACCCCAAAGTAGTCCACGCAAGAGGGAACCTTGTGGATGAAATGGGAAGTGCTCCACACAACCTACTTGACTAGTATTACCATTTGTGAGATTTAGCATCACAAGTTATCCATATATGGCGACCCCAGTGAGAGTACACGATGGACACATTTATTGCCCACTGTGCTTGAAGGGGGTAAAGTAAAGCCGAGATACTCCCAAATTAGTCAGTGTGACTTTTTGGGTAAATCAGCTCACTTAAGATGGTCTTGGTGACACCTAGTTGAGTGAACCACCTAGGAAGCTATCTTTGACCAGGAGCCCACTTGGACCACATCAAAGCCAATTTTGAGTTAAGAGCTATTGTTCATCATGAAACATGTGAAGTGTTACTTTTTCTTAGTTTTTCACTTGCCCTAAGGTGAGGTGAAACTCTGCCAAGTGAGGCCAACATTTTTCAACCCCAATTGATCTACTTCCTTCACTTTCTTTTGACACTTTGTTGATCAAAAGAAGAGTGACTACCTTTGCATTATCAATTGATTGTTTTTCCACTTTTGTGTCTGTTTACGCCCATCCATGTTTTGTGGATGGGTTGTTAAACATCTAAAGTGTGTGGAGACATTTTTATATCATTGGTAGCCTTTTTGATCTTGATACCCAAGTCAAGATCATCATCATAGTTAGGCTTGGTTCATCACTTTGATTCTCCTTTGAATGGTTATCTTGTTTATATCATGTCACTACAATTTTTGTATTTACATCTTGTTTCTTGTAAACTTGACCTAAATACCTATATTGTAAGGTTACGCTATATACACTTTAACAATTCCTAGGTATACTATAGCTTTAGTTTGATTTCAATTATTACCTCGATTTTGAAAAGTGTTGAGTGTTACCACTTGTGTGTGTTATATCAATATCATCTTGATATCAATACCTTACTTTCTCATAAAGTTTGGTTAACATATCTTGGTGAAATTGTTGTGTCACTCACAATCATAACTGACACCTTTTGGAATATAGGTCTTGATTGAATTTGGGCTTGCTTCTAGTATACTTTGTTTGGAGGTCACATTAACTTCTTGTTATTACTTACGCCTTGTTCATTTCTTTGAACTTGACATAAGTAGGTGACATTTTTTAATCATCTTAACACACCAACTATCATTTGAAATAAACTTAGGAAGTAATTCATTTGATTGATTGGTTTAAAACAAACAAATTTGTGTGATTGTGTCTCATTCATCATTTTGACTTATCCATTTAGGACAATCACTTTGATCCATTGATTCTTTATCATTCATTATTCTTTGGTCATTAATTTGGATTTGTGTTTTGAACTTGCGTGATTGTTCCTTGTGTTTATCCATCTTATAAACTCATTTCTAGGACAATCCTTTGGGTCTTTGATCCTCTTGATCTTCTTGTTTTTGCCTAAGTTCATGGTCATTTTTGAACATATCTTTCAAACCTTAGAAAAAACATTTCCTATCAAGCAACTTTTGCATCAATCAAACATTGGAAATATTTCCTTTGTATCCTTTATGTTGCTAAAATTTTGATCAATCCTTTGACATTTATGCCTTCAAACCTTGTTGGATTATCAATCTTGAGTCATCACGATGTATGTTTTCCTTAGCTTCCCTTTTGGAAAATCACACAAACATCCCCATCTTTATGAAATGTCTAGTTGGTTGTCGTTATGTTGCCCAAATCAACATGAAACCTTCTTCACTTTGAAGAAGTTTGATCATACAATCTAGGTCTAGACCTTTGAACAACACACACCAAAATGACTTGATTATCGTAAGGTCCCTTATACATATGACAATAAGGAATCAAAGTTTCAGTGTTCACATCAAAATACACCCATCATGACCAAACCTCATTTGGTTCTTCATGCTAGAGAACCCATTCGGGTAACCCATTCCCCACCTTCATCTCATAGTCGGTGGTATGGTTTGGACACTTATGATCCAAATTATTATTCAGTTCCCCCACTCTTCTTCTTCTAATTCTAATCCAAACATTTCCTCTTCTTAAGGATTCCAATCCAAATATTTCCTCTGACTCTTTCTATGATTCGATCCAAAATACTATATTCAGATTCATCTAATTTAATCTATTAAGTCAAGTCATGGTCCCTCCCCTTCTTCATAGGACCTCTATTATCAGTCACCTAAACAATGTTCTCCTCCTCTAAATATTTGTGTCACCAAAAATTATCTTCATCATTCATCTAATGTGACTCCTATGTCATGGTCCTCCCTATCTTCGCAGGACCCTCTTCATCATACATTTAATATGACTCCTACGTCACGGTCCTCCCTTTCTTCACAGGACCCCTTTTATCAGTCACCTCAATGACGTCTTCTTCCTTTGAAGATACGCGTGACTCCAAATCCCTCCAATCAAACATCTAATACAATTCTTGAATCATGGTCCTCTCTTTCTTTGCAGGACCCTTGTTATTATTCATCCAATGTGATTCTTGAATCATGGTCCTCCCCTTCTTCACAGGACCTTCTTCATCAATCACCCCCACTAAGTCTTCCTTCTTTGAAGATTCATGTGACTCAAAGTCCTTCTAGTCAAACATCTGAATCGACCCATGCATCAATCTACAGACTTTGGACTTAATCCTACTAGTTTATAGATGATATACCATCGTATAGGTAGGTCCACACCACCTTCTTCTACTCTCTGAGACATCTAGCTCCACATCTTCTTCATCCCCCACATCATCTTCTTCTATCAATCATCATCAAACATCTTCTAAGTCTTCCACACCAATTGAACCTCTTTCTTCCAATCAACCCCTGGTGGTCGATCAACAACTCATACCAATTGATCTCTTTCAGAATGAAGAAACAATCAGGGCATTTATAGGGGCACATGAAGATATTCCTTTAGCAGATTATGAAAAAGGATTCTCTTTAGACTTTGATGTGCCACATATTGTGAGGAAAAGGTTGATTCCTTTTATCAAGAAATAGAGGAAGAGCCTCAAATCATGCAACTTGATCCTCCTCTTATTCTTCCATCTTCACATTCTTCATTATGTGATGAAACTCCTTGGTCTTGCATTGATCCATGGCCTATCTTCTCATCACCCAATCACTCTTTTTCTATCATAATTCCTCAATCAAAATCTCTTATGGGGTCAACACCAAGTAGCCCTTCATCTTCATCTAGGTGTGGGTCACCTTCTAGTAGCCCTCCCTCTGCTATTTGTGGGACATTTTTGAGTAGTCCACTATCTTCTATTCTTGGGGCATGTCCAACTAGCCCCTTGTCTTCTATGTATGGATCACCCCAGGTAGTCCATCATCTTCTATTCTTGGGCCACATCCTAGTAGCCCATCATCTTACATCTATGGGTCACATCCTAGTAGCCCTTCTTCTTCTATTCTTGGGCCACATCCTAGTAGCCCTTCATCTTCTTCTATGGGCATCCTAGTAGCTCACCTCCACATCCTAGCCCATCTTCTTCATCACCTCCTTGGACCATATCCTTGGACCATTCATTTTCATCCATCACATTATTCTTCTACCAAATATTGTGGCAAATCACCACATTCCTCTCATCAATTCTAAACATCCATTCTTCTTCTCTCACTTCTCGGGATCAGACAAGTCAAGCATTAGCTTATAAGAAATCCAGACATGTTCTTTATCAAGCTAAGATCAAAAATCCAAAGAGCTCCAAATCTCCCAACAACTCAAAAATTATAAAATTCAAAATCAAACATGATTCCAGAATGCACACCAACGTACCCATCAAGTATGGCACAAAGTGCAAAAACCTATGGATAGGGAACTCAAACTCCCACATATGAAACCCATGTTTCAAAACAAATCACAATCATTTGTTGAGTGTGAACTCACCACGATCATCGAGATCGGGGATAATATCACTCTTGATAAACAAACACGCTTAGTCTCCCTTATCAAGGAAGTCACACACATCATTGTTGGATCCTATCATGCAGATTGACATTGTTGGTCCCAACTTTCAAAAAATAAAAAAATCATAAAATAATTCAAAAAAATCAAAAAAATCATAAAACAGTTCAAAAATAAAAAAAATCATAAAATATTCAAAATTACAAAAAAAAGAGAAAACATTAAAAAAACATTACAAAAAAAAAATCAAAGGTACAAAGATCAAACATTGCAATCAGGTATATTGCATACATGGATGTTCTTTCTTCCTTTCTTTCATATTCCTCTACAAGTCATCCACCATTTTCATCCCTTTGATGTTATTGTGGTTAGCCTATTTTGCACACATTTTGTGACATTTATCTCTATGGTATCCATTTGACCTTGGTCTTTCATAACCTTGGTAAATTAAAGAACGACTGACCTCTTAGAGATCCTATCACTATCTACATATAATAAACTTGTTGGAAGAATTTTTGGGTGTATTTTTGACACTATCCAATGTCATCATCACAATCACTTCCACATCCTTCCATCAAGCCATCAGTGGTTCTTAACCCCTTGTCAAACAAGAGAGCTGAAATAAGTTTTCAGAAAGCAAAAGAATCAAAATCAATCAATCAAAAAAAAAGCAAAAGCTAAAAGAAAAAGCAAATTGATATATAACTCTCTCTTGGGGTATTTCCAATAATCTCTATCGGGGCTATGGATGCTTGATTGAGTAAGTAGAAAAATTGTGATTAGAATCAAATGCATCTCCATCGGGGCTATGGATGCTTGGTTGGGTAAGGAGAAATGTATGGCTCTCCTTCCACAATCCATTCACAAATCACCTTTCAAACTAAATCATTCCTACACATTGGCTAGTGTCTTCACTTATTGTCTATCAACTCTTTCCTTCAAGAGGTAATTCATTTCCATGTGCACACACGGGATCTCGATGAGTAAACAGATTAGTATGTTACAAGTGTTACTTTTTGGACCTTGTTCAAACTCTTGCTTTAGCGCATGTCTTGTCTCATGATTTGTGCCTTGGGCTAATCACTTTTTCATCAACCACCTTCTAAATATTTTCATAGCATCCTTTGTTCTTTGAAAATCATTTAGAACATCCATGTGTATAGAATGTCCTTTTTTCCATGTTTGTGGACACTTTTTCCCCCTTTTAATAAATCAATCACCCACTTCCTTTCTCTCATGTGTTTCTTGGCTAACTACATGTTGGGGGCATCCTTGCTCCCTCATGATTGAACCTATTTTATATTGGCCTTGATCCCCCTTCTACGTGTGAAGAGTTTTCTTTGAATACTCCCACCTAATCATTGGGGCATTTTCACATCTTCACTTTCTTGCATATGCATGGCATTCTTCCCTTGTACATCCCATCTATCATTGGGCATCCATGTTTCTTGGTTTCTTGTACATAGTTTCAGAAAACTTTCAAAATAAAAAACATTCAAATATGTTTCTAAAAAATAAAAAACAATAAAAATCATCCTACAAAATGTCTCTTTGGTTCTCACTTGTTCTTGTGCATGACTCATGGATCATCTTGATCTACCTCCATTAACAAAGTTGGTTTTCTTACTATGTCTTTGTACTTTGGGCACAATGAGTTTCTTGGTATTGTTTCATAGTGCACTTCTTTTCATAGGACCCAAGTGTCCTCCGTTATTCCCCTTGCATGTATCCTTTCTTGGGGCACCATCTTTTAACCCTTGTCATTAATTCACACAGGTCGAAATCAAATCTTGATAACAAAAACATTGCATTATGTTTCTCTGTTAGGTTATCTTGTTTACTTTCTCGTATTGCATTGCATTATGTATGTTGCAAGGAGTTAGGCATCTTTTACTTTCTCGTATTGCATTGCATTTTGTATGTTGCATGGAGTTGGTGTTTTTAGCTATGGACATTTGTTCGTATATGGATTTTCATGTCATACTACACTTTTTTTCATTCTTTTTAATAAGGACCGATGATGATCGATCATAAGCAAAATGATGAAATAAAGTTGGTTTTTACATCGGCAAGATGATAGCTATATCCATCTCTTTTCATCTTCATTTTTCTTCCATATCACTCTCCTTCTATCAACACTTTTCTTCAAAAGCAACTTGGGGCAATAGGGATCAATTCTTCTACTTCTTCTATTATGTTCTTTCATCTTTTTCGATCATCATCACCCTCTTTCATCACCCCATCGACACTCGAGGGGGCATCCTTCATTCTATTAATTTTTTCTTCTATTTCTTCAAAAAAATTATTTGTTTGTACTTGTCTACTATCTTTGAAGTGGCGTCACTTACGCCACCCCAAAGAGGGGAAATGTAGACACCTAAAATCCACTTACGCAACCTTTAATGCTAAGATTGCACTAATTATCCTCTTTCTCATCATTTCCATAATAATTAGCACTTTTCCACTAATTAGCTAACATTCCTCTTCATATTCATTAATTAACGACCTTTCATTAATTAATTAGCCTTCCTATCATTAAAGATGTCAATTAATGACCTTTCGTTAATTAATATCCACTTCTACTTGGGTTAATTAATTATTATTAATTAATTACACTCACAACTCTAAATCAATAAATTACCATTTATTGGATCAAATTCCTCTCTTACATCCCACAAATCATACTAATTTTCCTCTAATTAGCTTCTATAAGCTTACCTCTACCTATTAATTAATCACCTTTGATTAATTAAAACATCCCCAACTCCCATGACTTACTAATGACAAATTAAACTCTTCTAAATCAAGATTACCTTTTATAAAGCAACCTTATCCATTCCTAATCTTGTTTTACCTTTATCCCACATTCATCAATTTGCTAGCCTTGCCTCTTTAGGAAAGCTATATAAAGAACCCTCCTTCTTACCTTTCTTCTTGCACCATGCTTTGAATAGTGAAAACTATAAGCATTTTGATCTTGAGCCATTCTCCATTGTTGGAAATAGCTTCTCCATCTTGCATCCTTTCACTCAAAATTGAGTAATATGGGAAGATCCAAAATGGCCTTGTAGCCATTCTTGGTGAGATTCCATTCTCAATCCTTTGAGATCAAGTAATAATCCACTTTGATTGCTTATGTTCTTCATAGGTTCATAGTTTAAGTTAGCAATCATAGAGAGTAGGAAATAGCTTAGCATGTAGTTTCATTTATGCATTGAAGAAGCATTTCCTTTAAGCTCTTATCTTGATGGTTCATTGTTTAATTAGCATTTTCTTTTGAAGCTATGTAGATATTAGTTAATAAAAGACAATGTAAACAAGAAATAGTCCAGATAAAGTAGACCGCGAAAGAGTGAGTTTCAAATATGGAACATCACTCGTAATGTCGCAAGACAATCAGTGCTGAAATAGCCAAAAATCATACAAGAAATAAAAATCAAGACATAAGGCATGGCCCATGAAACAATGACATATAATGGAAAATAATGGAAAATAGTATCAAATAAAGTATCGAAAAACCATAGTGGTGAATAGTTCTAGAAGGAAAATGTTACACATGAACCACCCATTAGCATATTAGAAAGATAAAAAGTATGTCAAAGCATGTATAGATCAATGGAAAGTAGTGTTCTAGAAAGGATAAGAAGTCTTATAAAATGAAACAATATCACCTGTAGTGTATAAGAAAGTAGATTCCCCCATGACCCTTGGTGGGACCAAGAGCTACGTTGTCAAACATCCACATTGCATGTAAATATTTGTATAAAGTCTACATTCATAACTAGAGAACAAGTGAATGTGAATTTTTATATATAGAAATATAGTGACATACTAAGTATTTTTCTAGCATGTGAAACAAAGTGTACATGTAAGAAAAATTAAGAAAGAGTAAATGCAACCAAGATATGTAGGTTTTGAATGAGTGAGATAGAATGGTATGAAATGTGAATGTGATAGGAGTAGTGTGCCCCTGATTGGATGTGGATAATAATGAAATGAGGTTCATTTATTAAAGACCCTCAATAGTCAATAATGAACTATAGAAAAATAATGTGTCATTAGGAAATGGTTTGATAAATGTTGCCTAGAAAGATAGATCCATGAAGCGCATGATGTATATTGTAGAATAAGATAATATGATGTGTGAGAATAAAATGCTATAACTATGTATGGTGAAGCGCTAAATGTGTAGTGTGTAAAGTTCATGGATGTAGTATGCCCACAATAGTTAAGTGTGAACCTTAGCACAAGAGTGCGTCATCGGAAAATGGTTTGAAAATGTGCACTAGCTAGATAGATTAATGAAGCTTAGGCGTAGATGTGAATATGGCGAGGTTCATTTCAGATTTAGAACCTCAATTTTTGAGTCAAGTATGAAACATGGAACTAGAGTGCATCATAGGGTAATGATGATACATTTGTGTGTATCAAGTTATGTAAAAGGATTGGAAAGACAAGATGTGAAGCAAGAGCATAATGGTAGAATTAAGAGACACCTAATAATGCTAAGAGGGGGAGAAGCATGATTCCCCCAAGTGTGTGATGTAGAGAGGATTCAATTAACATTTTCTAATATATTATCATTGTCATGGTCGAAGGCAAATGGAGAAGGGTTAGAGACCCTTTATAAAAATAGTATGAGGTTAATCATATAAAGATCAATTTTGACATAAATTGTACATGCCCATTGCTTACTTCTTCATCAGTGAAAGGTGGTAGTGGATAACCATGTGCATAACAACAAGTAATATTTTGTGTATAGTCAATAAATGAATCATTGCAAATAGAAACATGGCCAAAAGGCATGGGAAATGTGATATCAATATGATCAGAATCTAAAGTTCCACCAATGTATTCAAGCAAGGACTTTCCCGAAGAGTAAGTGGAGAAGTTCGTACAACAAAGATCAATAAATAGAAGACGTGGAGGCCATAAGCAGCAGTAATGCAAACATATCCATGGTATAGGTGAGGAGAATAAGGTGGAGGGAGGATATCATGAATCAAGAATCCCAACCGAGTTAAAGCATCATGCGTCATGTAAATAATATCGAACTAGTTGGATTGAGTGGAATATATGACCAATAAGATTTATTGATGAAAATAGTGCATGTGAAAGGAGGAATAATCCATGATGCAGAGAGTGCTCATGGGAAGATGAGGAAGGTGGTATGATGTCTAATATATGGACAAACCCCTAAAAAAGTACCATAACGTTAGTATAAGGAGGGGGTTTCTTGAATTGATATTCTTGAGGATGATAACAATGGAAGTATCATTGAATTATGACTCATCTATTTTGATAGGATTAAAATTAATATTACAAAAAAATTCATCGATAAGCTCAATTATCAACCTCATCATCATAATCATCAATGTTGGCATTGTCATGTTTTGGATAAGCGATATCGAGGATATTGGTAGGAAGTGAGCTAGAATTAGGAGCAAGGGGAGTCTCAATGAGCGAATGATGGTTTTTATTGAAGTATACACATTGGGTGAAATGATATCGGTAGTATAAGTGGAAGTGGATGGTATGCTTGCAGAGGTGGAAGAAGGTTGCGAAGCACTAGATTGACCAATATCATATATACCAATATTGGTATATGGAATAAGTTGTGATGGAGGAATAGGCATAGCAGTAATAGGGTCTATACGAAAAACTTGAATGGATTAGGGTTGAAAGCGCAATGGTATGTTCATAACCATCATGTAAGAATTTACACACCAATAAACTATAGATGGAATAACATGCATTGTGTGAATCCAGGGTCTACCCAACAAGATATTAAATTGAAATGAGGCATCGATAACAAAGAATACCATAGGAACAATCTTAGGCCCAACTTGTATAGGTAACGTGATAATTCCTAGGCATGTGTGAGTAGTGGAATCATAGCCATGAATGAGAGTGGAATTCTTAGTAATTATATTATCAGTAATGACGATTTTCCCAAGAAGGAATGAACACATAGATTTATGGAAGATCCATTGTCAATGAGTACATGTTTGATAAAAATGGTGTCAATGATAGCAGTGATAAGAAAAGGTGCATATGGATTATCAAAATCAGATGGTGGGATGTCCTCATCATTAAATTATATAGCATATGTGTAGTTTTTGAGAGAATGAATGAGATGTGTGAAGGTCACCGGTGAATTATTGTTTTTAATGTGGATAGAGAAAAGGGCGGCTCTAATGTTTGATGACAATCAAGTACCTACACAATAAATTATAAAGAGATATTTTTACCAGTGTATTCTTAAGTTTTTCGATGATTTCATAACCCTTAGAAGTGGTGGTAGGAGGTGAAACAGTGATAGGTGGTGGAATGGAAACAAGATGAGCCATAGGAAGAGTGATTCTAGTGAGTGGTGACTACATTGATAGTGGGATCAACCATATGAGTAATGAATTAAGGAGGATTTTGACTATTAACTTGCATAAAAGAAACAATGTTAACCATGCGAGAAACCTTAGTTGGGGTGAAAGAAGGATAAGAATATTGATCCATGAATTGAGAAGAAGAAGAGAGATTTTGATACATACTCAAGAAGTCGGGTTTGAATGGATGTGTTCACCAAATGATTTTAACAAATATGAAACTTTTTAAATCCTAATTACATAGTCATGTATGATAAATAGATGATAAAGTACATATTTGACACAAGCAATAAGCTAAATAAAAATGAATCCTAGGTGAAAGAGAGAGAGAGAGAGAGAGAGAGAGAGAGAGAGAGAGAGAGAGAGAGTAAAAGACTTAGATGATTTTGTAATTGATCTTGATGTGTTATGGAATGGAAAAATGATGAACAAGAGGAACACATTGTCACAATCAAACCAAAAATCCTAGAACCATGGATGAGCCTAGACTAGGAACTTGGAACATGAATGGGGCACTAAGTGCCAAAGACCTCTACATTGCATGCCTAAGACTACAAGGGCTTAGAAACTAGTTTTTATTGTGTCGTACAAGTTTCGATAAGATTCACTTTTGGTTTCTGTATGTCATTTGGATGTTTCATTGAATTCACCCGTAACTCCACGCAAAGAGAAGATAATTTAAAAACCCTCAAACTACATCAAATCTCAAAAATAAAAGATGCAATATGAGGATTCGATTGACCCCAAAAGTCACTTGATAGAGTAAACTTACGACCAAGCACTACACCACATCTCAAACTCCATGTAGTTCTTGTGCGTGTGTGATATAATTGCACCCTAGGAATCCCTTTTGGAAGTGCATGTGATATTGGGTGATAGCTAGATATACCAATCTAAATAGATGTGTGGAAGAAAAATAAACTTACCCTCTTATGCATGTATGCAGAAAATGTAGTCCCTTGTCCCTTGAATGAAAGCTATATGAATTCATTTGATTCTCTTATATGCCTTTGGATGCAACCTTTGGTGGTGATAATAGATGCTTAGAGCTTGGTATTTTATTTTGGTCACATAGATTTGTATTTATATGATTCCTTTGGTTGAATTTTGTAATTGACAACTTGAAGGCCAACCCATAAGAAAATAAGATTACCAAAAGATAAAAGAATCCCAAAGAGAGAGAGTAAGATAGAAAGAGGTCGGGGACACCCGGAGGGACGAGGGTGCACGGTGCTAATGTCCCTGAGGCATTGGTGTCTAGAGTCATGAAAGATAAATCAATAAAGTACTGACTAGGTTGTAGGGTGTAAAAGAACAGAAAGAAAAACCAGAGATAAAGAAAATAGGCCAAAGATAGTTTGTTAATTATTAGTTTTATTTCTTAGGAATCATATTAATAAAAGTATGTTCTTAGGACCTATAAATGTACCCAAGTGTGTGATTTTGTGACTACAATTAGAGCATGAGGAAGAACCAAAACTTGATAAATATTAGCCTAAGTATCCGTCTAAGCTATATGAGAGAGATGATAATGAAGAATGGATACAAATCCACACAAAGTAGGAGTGTGAAAAAGGAGGATATACAAAAAAATCAATATTTTGCATCTCTTCAAGCCTATTCCTTGTTTCTTCCATAAAGCTTGTTGGATGGGAAATCTTTATTATAAAGGGAATATATTTTTTTCTAGTTATGGATTTAATTAATTACATTTATACAATCACGTTAGAGTGTGTTTTTCCATTTTTCTTTTAAAATAAGATTCTTTACATCACCTTGCATATTTCACTTGAATTATGTGTTTTCCATTTTTATATTATTTTTTTAGCCATTCAAAAAAGAGTTACAATTTTAGAGGAAGGGAGAAAATTAATAGAAAATTGGTCGGATGAGTGATATTCATTATATCAAACTCAATAACATCTACAAATTATAGAGGTTCAAATATCAAATCGTGTTTATCATGCATTATCTATGCCCAATAAATTTTATAGGAACTTCGATCACAACATATAGTAGGTATATGTCCCCACAAATTGCCAAATTTTTAAATAAAATGTTCCCTAGACCCATTTTGATTAGAATTGTTTTCTTTCAAGCCCAAAAATATCAAGGCATATCCTCTAAGTCATATTTTCTTGCAATGCTTCTACTTTTTGTTTCTCTCCATTTATGGTCCTAATTTTTCTCCATGGTGTTGGGTACATTTATCTTTCAAACGTGGCCTCAAAAAAATATCAATGTGTAATTCACAATGTTTCAAGGTCATAAAGCTTCAATGGAAACCAAAAATGGATTTCATAAGATTGTAAGGCAAAAACATTCACTAATGGCCATAATAATGCTTTTTGACCCATAGATAAGCCTCTTATTTCTTCACAATCAAGGTAAAAGGTTAAAAATATGGGAAGATATTTCAATGACAGTATCACACTAATTTAATATCCATTTAATGGCTAAGTTTTGAAAATAAAAAACAAAGACTATGAGATTGTGACACATGGAAAAATCCTAGAGACTTATGATCACATAGGCCACATTTCAAAAGGTTAAAAGTGACTTAGTTATATAGGAAAAAAACAAATATTTCATTATTTATTGATATGGACCAATCACCTAGAATCAAATCCATGGATAAAATGTAGTTCAAAAGGTTAAAAGGAAATTCCATCAAGGTCAAAGGCTTTGAGATTACACCATGTGGCACAATCCTAGAGAAATTTTAAATGGATGCCCTCAACTATAAATAAAGTTCTCAAATTTTCTAATACTTCCGGTGTTAACACATTTCACCATCTCATACGGCCTTAAGATTGGTTTAGAAATCAAGATGGTCCACAATTCAAGAAAGTACTATGAGATTATACCACACAGTGCAATCTCAAAGAAATCTTTCATAAAACCATCAAGAGTTAAGAGAAGGTTACAAAACCCTTACACCACAAGACTCCAAAGAAGACACCACTTGTCACCCTAGGAACCACTCTATAAGGATGACATGAAGATCACATTTTTTTCCATAACGTTCATGAGAGAGATTTTATTGATGTATTATTGTGCTCTTTGTAAAAATATTGAAGAGATATTTTGGTTGAGATCATTTTCAAAGTGATTAGATGCATATAGAGGTCACCATTCATGTTTTAAGTCTTTGGGGTCATTTTTCCTTTGTAAGTACATTTGTTGGAACTCCTAACAAAATAGATAATGACACCTTATTAATGAGATGCACTTCTCAAATTTCTATGTTACCTCTTTGATTGTGGAGGATACGTTTTGGCTAATTTGGGTGGCTAATTTCTTTGGGATGATGCAAATATAGGGATATCTTCTTGAAATATTTTATTGGTAGTAGGATATAGGTAGAAATGGTTATAATTCA
Organism: Taxus wallichiana var. yunnanensis; assembly: GCA_018340775.1. Classification (NCBI taxonomy): domain Eukaryota; kingdom Viridiplantae; phylum Streptophyta; class Pinopsida; order Cupressales; family Taxaceae; genus Taxus; species Taxus wallichiana. The sequence continues at coordinate 5,556 of JADAXU010000079.1, read as the reverse complement.
TTATCATGGCTCTTTCTCCCCTTCCTCCCATCTCTTCTAAATTGTATAAGTATAGATATGCTCTCTACATTTATGAGGGGTTTATGTTATACTTCCTTAGACCTGTTTGGACCGCATCTCTTATATTTTTCTTTACTATTTTATTTTTTTGAAGATATATATACATGAATTTTATGTTGAACATGTAACTTTGTATACTTATTACATAGATTAAATTCATTGAGATTCTTTCTTGTCTACCTTAACCTTCTAATATTGTTTTTTCTTTCCTCTTGCATGGATCGGTATATTTTTTATTTAACTTCTCACACATTCATAGTGCGTTTTGTTGAAATCGGGAAGGAAAGGATTCATACATCCCCAAACTCACTATTGGTGTATTACCATGTTTCTATTTTTATTTCTTATCCCTTTCCTTCCAAAATTTAATTTCGCATTTAAGTAGGTTGTGATAATGTTAGGATTATGTTTTATATGAAAACCATATCTCTCTAGGTTCTCTTACAATTATTATCTCAAACTGGAAGGAGTTGTGGTAACTCTAGGAGTATGTTTTATATGACAACTATCTCTCTCTATGTTCTCTTAAAATTATTACCCCAAACTGGAATGATATCCCTTTGTTGTTTGATATGGAGATACAATAAAGTGGGAATTTTAATTTATAAACAATAACATAAATGATTTCATGATAATTATAAATTTAACTAGTGTTGATGCTAAAGTTTTTGTTGATTCATAACAATTCAAATATATTCACTGTAATAATATTGTACTTTGTTATTTTTAAAATTCATTTCATTATTACATTTTTTTATCTATAGTGTGCATGGTGTAAATGTTTATTATTAATTTCTTAAGTAATTTCATTTATTAATGTTGTACAAATAAAAATAATTATCGACTTTATGGAAATTTCCAAATTTATCATCGTTACTAGCATCATCATCATCTGCGAAATAAAATAAAAACATTTGTTTTTGTAAATTATTTATATAAGTAAGCAAAATGTCGAAATTATTGTTCTATAGCAAATTAAAATTTTATGCAATTTCTAATGAAATTCATTCAACTACCAAAGTTCAAATTAAAATTTAAATAAAAAATTTGTATTCCCACATGGATGTTAGTTTTGATGTATTTTTATTTACGACATAAACTTAGTGTGCTCTAGGAAATATATTTCCATTTATAACCACACTTAAAATACCCCATTACATCGGATGTTGTGATGTAAATCATGAAAACAATTTCTTACATCATGATGAAAAAATAGATTAAAAAGACATGTAATTTCGATGTAAAAAGTGTCACAAAATCATCAAAATATATAAGTGTTACCAAAATGAATCAATTATTTTATTGGTTTAAAGATGTGCAAAAACATGGACAACTAATTTAAAACACAACAAATATAAGCATTGAATGTCAATTTAGGCTTGATTGTCTCCAAAATCAAGCACCACATTGAACAAAATATGTAAATATGGACAATCAATCCAAATCCCACCAAATTTTAATGTCGATCGACACTCAATTGGCTCAATTTAAAGTACCACATTGAACCTATCGAGTGATTGGTTCAATGAGATACTTAAATAGGGCCAATCAAACCCAAACCTACTAAGTACAACCATGTAATGTCAATCAAGAATCGAGGCAAGTGAATGAAGATGGGGGACAAAAAGGGTCCTTATGTGGACGTTTTTTAAATGAAAAATGAGAAACTTTAACCTATATGAGTTATTTGAGATGGCTACACTCAAAATTGAAGATGTTATAAGAATATAAATTGTATCATTTCGAGTCTAGTTTCTATAATAGTGATTTTTATTGAAATTTGTTAAGTATAAGTGGGTCAAAGAGATGAAATTATAATAATTGCTCTTTTTTTCCAAAAACATAGTAGACAACTTGATCCTTCCCCCATCATTTTTTTGAGAAATTTTTTAGTATTTTTTAAAACCATTTAGTGGAAAGTTAGATAGGATCATCAAGTTTTGGATACAAATTTTTAATGCTTTTAGTGAATATATATAAAATACTTGAAAATTGAAAAATAATGGATAGCAATCGAGCCCCTCAAAAATGATCAAAATTCAGTTTTTTTAATGTGTATAGAATTAGCTCTAGTTTGGGACTTTGAAATTCTTATTCATTTGGATGAATGAAAAAAATATACATGAAGAAAGATAGATATGCATAAATACAAAAATAGAGGTATAAAAAGACATGGTTAGAAAATAATATATATTTAGAAATAGGAAAGTTTTCTTGACGTCTTAGTCATATTTTAAAGAAATTTTTCGATCAGTTTTGAATGATTTATCATGGTGGAAGATACACTTGAGCATATTCAGTCTAAAACATGTTGTTTTTCATGTTTTAATAGGTCCAAGCCTTAGGCTCGAGTATATAAATTATTTCCAAGCCTTGGGGCCTTTTTATTATTTAATATTATAAAGAATGTGTATGTGTTATAACACATACACATTACTATATTTTTATACCTTATACTCACTAACATTTATATTTTGATTTTTGTGATGAACAATGATGTAAGGATATGAAGTGAAAAATATGATGAGTAAGACACTTGAGAAATTATAATTGATGAGACTAAATAAATTGAAGTGAATGCAAAAATTCATAGAGGTTAAGGTACATCTACTAACTTGAATGCACAAAATGTTGTATACATGGTGATGATTTAATAAATAATGATGATGAAATACGTAATGAAAATGAAGAGTATTATTATATTGAAATGAGTATTGATAATGAATTAAATATTGATGTTGATATGAATAATGATAATGAACTTTTAAATGTGAATCAATTGTTAATTTTGAAAAGTACATGGAAATAATGAAAATTGAAAGTAACCTTGATAATGAATCTCTACAAATAAGAAAACCTCCTTGAATTTTTCATAGAAAATCCATTCACTTAATCAAAAGCCATGAAACACTTTAAAAACAATGGCTAACAAATTGTTTGGAATTTTTTGAGAAGAAAAGCTATGAAATTTTTGAATAATTACTTTGAGATGATAAATGATATACAAAGATGTCAATTATTTATTACGCTAATGAAATTAATTAATATGAGATCTACAATTCTTTGAAGACATCGGGACTAAGAACATCTAATATTGATGGTTGAAATACGACAAATTTTAAAATCTACATAAAGCATACAATATTGTAGGTGTAAAAAACACAAAATATAGTAATGTTATGGGCATGCACTTACTAATTGTATAGTAAGTGATAACACGATTAAAAAAACTTAATTAGCTATAAGTAGAGCCTTGAAAATAAATCAAAAACACTAATGAAAGTAATTAGGAGACAAACATATCTTGAATCATCCAATAAAATTGACTCTTGGGCATTCTCTATAGACTCGATGGAAAGAAAAGGATACATATGATACTCTATTAGAATTACTTGTAAAGTTTTGGAATGAGAACACAAGGGTTTCTCCAAATAAAAGAGATATAGTAAAAATAAGGGTTGGTTCTCATAATTGTGAACCACATACAAAATATTTCTTATATATGACTCAAACACAATTTTCTCTAAGTTTAAGAAGGAAAATCCAAAAATTGACATTAGCCACATAGTTTTTGAAAGAAATGAACCCAATAATGTGAAAATCAATCAATCATGTATCACTTGTTGTATGCATTATGTTGAATTTTCAATGGATTACAATGTTTTCCATAATGTACTTTGTGTTTGCATATTAAATTATGTTTGCATAAGAACGTGGATTAAATGTCCCACCAAAATCAGCAAGGATTTTTTTCCTACCATATTTTTGAAATATCAGGTTGCACAATATTTTATAACAAAGAAATTTTAGATAGAACTTGGAATATATGTGGTGGCTTGTTGAAATTGAAAAATTGTATCCATGAGAAGAGTATGCATGCAATATGAACATAATTAGATAGTCTTAGAAAATATAAATATGCACATGACATATCAATTAAAAGATGGAAAAGAATATAAAAGGTATAAGCTTGTTACAAAATAATCAATTGCATCATAAAATATAGTCAAATTCATATAGGAAATTTTTATGAGTATGCAAGAGTAACACACATAGATCACGATGGTTAAATAAAAAATTCAAGTTCAGAAAGGAGACATTCTCACTTGGTACTATTGTTACAATAGTTGAATTCACAAAGAATTACTCATTACAACCATAAATGGAGGTTTAGTCACAATACTACAACTCGATGTAAGTTGATTTTTTTGCATATAGTATTCATGCACTCTCTATAAAGTTACTGAAGAACATACAAAACATTAAGAGAGTACCATTTCTACATGAATGATGATCGAAACATTATAAAAAATATGTGAAAGTGTGTTTCAAGTTATTTGATGTGAAATTTTCTTAAAAGGAACATTATTTTCAATCAACATTGAAGCCTTTGCTTCCACTCCCCCTTGCTGAAAAAAGAAAGATTGAAGTTGCTACTTCCAACAAGAAAAGCAAGAGCATCAAAGCTAAAATCCCTACTTCCCAACGAGTCCTAAGGAGCCACAAAGACTGAAACTTGCTAAAACATCCTGCATATTAGTAAGCGGTGGAGGAGCCCAGGAGGAGGAATTGATGGACGAGTGGACAGATTAGAAAAGGAGATACAAGAGCTCAAAGGGACTATAAAAAATATGGAAAGAGCTAAGGGAAAAGGGATTCTTCAAAGTGATGAGGAAGAGGGGTTATTGCTGAAGTCTTCAAGAAGTTACGGTCCTTAGATGGCAGCACAGGGAATGCTAAAAGTCGCATTGATGATGTGCATATTGTTCGCCCTCAAAAGCATTTATAATTTCATTGAACAACATGTTCATAGTGTCCAGCCATAGATTTAAGTGGGGTTAATGAGGACATTTGGGGCCCTAAAGAGAAAAGGGATATTGCAATTGCTCGGGCGGATATGCAAGACTCCTCTCGTGCCCCATGCCATTGCCTTCTTCTTCATGTCGCTGCGCAGCTTATTAAGACCAAGATTAGCTGGGCTATCAAGTAGCAGGTTCTTTGTGATGTTGTTTTTGGCTCATGAAATTCTTACATTATCATGGCGGTTACGGCGCTATTTTTGGTGGAGCTCTATATGTTGTTTCTCTTTTGGTTACTTTTTGATCTTTTCTGCTTCTTTTTGGATCATTGTACATTTGGATCCTTTTTCACTTATATTGTCATATTTGGTTTGTTGAGCCCTCTTTGGTTGGCAGTTTTGCCCTTCTCTGGGTTGTTTTTCTCACCTTTACTATCTGGCTTTTGAGCCCTTTTGTATACAGGGTATAGTCCCTTCAAAACTATTTTCCCTTAATAAAAAAAAATCAACATTACATTTGGTCAAACAACTACACATCACAATTTAATAATGCGAAGATATTTTACTAATTGAGTAGAACGCATGTGACTATATGTGTAAAAATATCTAGATTTTTACTAAATTAGGACATGGAAAAGGAGAGCATGATGGTGCATGTACATGTGTGAAAAGAGACCTTACAAGAGAAGAATTAAAGT